>CM076574.1:454539098-454634430 GCA_034641835.2 Pinus albicaulis | reverse complement strand
AATATCTAACTCATCAACCACGCCTGCCTTCACATTTGGGTGAGCAGTTAGTAGACATGATAGGAGATACCCAACGTTTGAGGCCACTTTCCTTTCTGGATCACCAAGCTTCTTCACAAGTGTCGAAAGAAGCTTGCGTTCTTATCTATTCCTATCTGGCAGCAAACTGATAACTCCTTCAGTGCATCAATACCAACACCTGCATGGCGCTTACCTCATGTTCCATGGCTTCTTAACCATGTATGTACACACAAATATAAATTTGGAAATAAACACTGAAAGCAAGGTCTTCAAGCTCTAATAATAAACTGCCAATGCCTATTGCATGGGCAAGAGGTGCGTATATCTGCATGACATCGTGAGCCAGTGTTTGTTGACAATATTTTAGGAGATGCTTTGAATGCTTTATCATATCCAATCGAACAACAATTTCTACAACCACGGCTTTGATATTATAGTAAGATAATCAAAACTTTCTTAGTGCATAGGCATTGTCATCACCCAAAATGTCTACTCTTGTTGGAATTTTCTTCATACGCAAGCAGTCATGCAATAAATGAGTAATTCCACGACCAAGTTGAAGGTTTATTTCATGCTTGCTAATAGCATCAAGCTCGAGCAGTTCTCTCAAGAGTCAAACAACAATGAATTCCGCTTCCCCTGCAATGTAATTGAATCTCCTAATAACAGATTTCTTAGGCACAATGTTTCGAATGCCTTCAGAACATTTTGTCTATCTCCTTGAACTTGTTCCACTTCGATAATTGTTCCTCAGCAACCTTAAATTTCCCAGCGCTGCTCCCAACTTTTTGCTAAGTAAAATTGTGCTACAACAGTACAGATGGATGAGGTGAAGT
Source organism: Pinus albicaulis (assembly GCA_034641835.2). Taxonomy (NCBI): domain Eukaryota; kingdom Viridiplantae; phylum Streptophyta; class Pinopsida; order Pinales; family Pinaceae; genus Pinus; species Pinus albicaulis. The sequence goes on along the minus strand of CM076574.1, from coordinate 454,633,573 downwards.
TGCATGGCTTCACGAATGCAGATTGGGCGGGCTGCCCAACGGACAGAAAGAGAATGTTAGGAGGGGTCTTTAGTATCAAATCTATAGTTGTTTATTGGTACATCAGGAAACAGAGATATGTGGCACTCATTTCAGCGTGGAATACATGGAAAAAACTCAAGCTGCATGTGAAGCTATCTCGATGAGAAAGATCCTGGTTGGTTTGTTTGTTTCTCATTTAGATCCTATAATGATTCATTGTGATAATCAAAGTTGCTTTAAACTCTCGATTAATCCCGTGTTTCATGATAGATCTAAGCATATAGATATCCGGTATCATCATATCAGAGATTGTGTGCAGCGGAATATCATGTTGCTTCAATACATTCCTACGGAAGATCAGGATGCAGATATTCTGACAAAGGCGCTCACTAGGAGCAAATTCGAATACCATAGAGACATGATCAGGGTGAAGGATAATCCATTTCTTGTTGAGAGAGAGTGTTGAGATTCAACAAGATGATGATCCTAGTGAAAATTAAGCACCTACACTAGGTGGGGCCCGCAGGCTATTTATAGGTGTATGCATACTTTTAGAATGTTGAGCAAATTATATTTATAGTTGGAGTCTATTTATAGATGGTTGAGCAAATTCTATTTATAGATGAGTTTCTATTTTTAGATGCATGTGTGAATTCTATTTATAGATTGCATGTCCAAGTATAGAATGCATGTCGATTATTATTATCTCTTAATAATAATTGGACAATAAATATTAATCTATTCTCTTGAAGCACTTGATTACAGTTAATTGATGTGGAAAACCAGTTAGCTGAAGGAATTTCAAGTTCTAAGTTTTGTTGGTGGGACATGCAAGTGGACTTAGTTGTAACTAAGTGATTGGAAGTTGTAAAAAAGTTGGATGTGTAGTTATGTGAGTTGTAAAGTAGTTTAACTTAGTTAAGTAAGTTAAACTCAGTTGTGCTAGTTGTAACTAAACATACACTAGTGAGAGATCATTGAATTAATTATTTAATTAATTCACAAGTAGTGGCCTCACATGCAACTGAAGATTTATACTGTTAACTACATGCATGTCAAATCCAATGGAGACCCAATTGAGAGATAGGTGAAAGAGACAGTTTGACTATCAGTTGTGACATTAGTGGGTGCAATCATGCAACCACACACACATTGGAGACGCCAATGAGGATTGCGTAGTCAAGGAAAGCAGGATATCATTCTTTCAGGGATTGTGATTAGCAGGGATTTCGCAGTGGAGGCAGGCTGTCAGGAGGCAGTAAATTGGCACATGTATTTGCCAATTTTTGTATGACAGTGTGAGACAGTTGTATATTGTACTGAGAGCTCTTGGATTAGATTTTTGTATGAGATTGTTTCATGATCCATGATATATACATAATATATGATAGTGGGGTTTTTAGCTTTATGTTTTCCTGGTAAAAACATTTGTGTTATGTGTGATTGATCTTTCTTCATGTGTTTGCAATTGGCGATTAAATTTCCGCAAATATTTTAGTAGAAGCGATTATGTATTTAAGAGTGGAATATCATTTTTAGATCATGAGAATCTAGGCAATACATAATTGTATTAAAATTTCTACATGTCTTAATACATCAAACTTGCTAATAAATCTGGTCACTTCAAGTTCCATGGTTTTGCATTTCTCTTCAAGCTTTAGCAGTAGATTTCTTTTGGAAAACACTTTCTTTACTTCTAGGATAGTCTCTGTTCTGTCAGCTATCTCGAGCTCTTCTAATTCATACTTATTTTTAGAATTCAGAAATTTTATTATTTCAGAGGCTTCCTCTGGTTTCTTTCCAAGGTTGGCTTTGAATTTCTAAATTGCTTCACCAGCTTCCTTGACTAAGTCATTCTGCTCAAATATAATTTGTATAGAAGGCCAAATATAATTAACTGAGTTAATGATATTGGCCCAAAATTGTTGTTTTGCCTGGGCTAAAGGCTTTGTTAATGACAACTCCTTTTCTATCTTGTGGATTCTGTCAGTCAGTCTATTTGCTTTTTGTACTTTAGCTTGATACCTTACTTTTGCTAATTTCTTTTCATTTTCTAAGCTCTTTATCCGTTCTTTGAGTTTATTAATCTCTGCAGTCTGAATAGACATATCCTCCATTTCTTTGATTAATTTTTTGGCCTCATCAGTGGGAGGGGTTGTTGGTATTGTTGATGCTGGTGCTGATGTATATACCATGGGAATAACAGTAATGGGAACTGCTTCCATGCTAGCTTGTTTTTCCTGTACAAGATTATCCATATCTGTCTCCATTTCCTTTAGCTGAGCTGTCAACTGGATGATTAAATTAATCATCTCATCATTTTGATTGTTTGTCTCCAAAATCTCTTTGGTTTGTGGATGTTTAGTAGTTGGTAATTTTAACTCTTTCTTCAGTGCAGCTATGTCTGGATTTTTCTTTTTTATAAGTTCTTGTGTTGCCTTGATGTCAGTTGGATTATGGCCAATTTCAACTACCAAGTCTTCCAGTGACTTAATCATGTTGCCTTTTTCTTGTGATGAGGCTTTCTCTAGCCGTAACTGTGACCGTAAATTTGCTATGGAGTTCTGCAACTTCTAGACACTTAGAGCTTTATGTTTCATGGTTGAATATATCATTTCTCCTGCCTGTTTGTGGAATTCAATTTGGTCAATTGGATGCACGTCCTTGGCAGGAACTTCAAAGCTTGTCTTTTTATAGTCATATGAAGTTTTGGGGGCCTGTACTTTCGGCCGTAGGAATTTCATCTGCATTGTCTTGTCCTGAGGTCAAAATATAAAATCAACCTAATCTGATCACTGGGAGTTTTATTCCATTATTGTGCATATGTAACAACCTTCAGTGCTTCATTTTTAATTTTAATCTCTTTATATTTCTCAATGATATCCTTTTCCTTCTCAACTGGTTTACTGGATGTTGAAATCTCTGCACTATTTTTATTTTGAATGATTTCTGCCCTGGAAGATGATGGCAGAGGTGTTTCTTTTGTATGCGGTGTAGGTGCATCATCCCTGATAAAAAAATATGTTTGAATTGTCTCTTCCTGCTCTATTATTGGATTCAGCTTTGTTTTCTTTCTGTACATAAGCTTGAATTTATTATCAAATGTTGCTTCTGCTAAGGATGAGCCTTCTTCTCTAGAACTTTTTGAATTTCTATCTTGTGGGTCTGGAGTAAGCAGGATGGAACTAGTATCAAGTTTATCCTCCATCTCCTTTAGAGTATTTTCCAACCACCCTGACTAATTGGAGTATTTCTCTATCTCAGGCTTAGATTCATGGATAAAGGGGTGATTTTAAAATTAATTCTTAATTTTATTATGACACCCAAGGGATCATATGACCATTTGAAACTTCTGCTAAATTTTAACTCTTGTAGGCATTTGTTTGCTTCCTTTCCAACATTCCTACTGTTGCACACAAAGGGCCCTAGTTGGTTTTTTATCTTGAACTAATTTATTTTATTTTTTTATTTATTTTTCTATTTTTTTTTTTATTTATTTTTTTTAAATTTATTTTTTATTTATTTTTTTTTTATTTTTTTATTTTTTTATTTTTTTATTTTTTCTGGCTGAAAGTAAGTTTATCTCATCAGAATTCAAGATCTGTCTAATATACTCTAAAGAAAATATCCTCATTGGGAGGTATTTGGGAAGCTTGTAAGGGACTAGTTGGATTCCATACACTCTGATCTTTGTGTGATTTTGGTATAAATACCAGTCTCCTATCTTGATCTGATCAGATAACTGTAGAAATTTTATGATTTCATCCCTGATTCTCGGTTAAATACTGTTGCTAATCATATTAACCATTTGGTTTACAAAAGAATCAATAAATTCCTTGAAACTAAATTCAATGGAATCCTTTCTGATCAAGGATGTCCAAAAGATTACAAACTGAGGATTACCCTCTGTGTCCATTTTTTTTAGTGTTGTAGCTCCTAGAGATAGCCCTGAGTTGTGAAGGACCAGTGCCTAGGTCATATTAAAGCTAAGAAGATATAAGGAAGCTTTCCATGGTCAGTGGCAAGTACCTTCTTGTTCATAAAAAAATTATATAACTTCATAAATTGGGACAAAGATCTCGAGAAAAAAGATGTATACACCGCAATACCCAATAGCAAGCAATTAGGGTCTTATGGAGATATTATTGAAGATGAATCTAAATCTTCAAGCTATGAGAAGGGCCAGATTGTGAAACACAGCACACAGATATAAAAGAGTAAAGAGCGTTGTAACTATGGCAGCAAATAGAGAGGACATGAACTACAGATAGGCTTAATATTAATAAGAATCTATCAACAATCAACATAGGAGGAAAGATGAGTACATGAAGTGAAACATGTGAACACAATATCATAGCTCTGAGCCATATTTAAAGCACAATGAACTAAAGACATGAATATATGAAACAAAAAAATTCATCCCAATTAACCAAGTGCTCGCATTCCAGAAACATATGACATAGAAAAAGTGACGAGGTGAAAAAATGTTTTTATTAAATTCATAACAGGGAGTACAAAACTGCAACTGATCTCACCAGGAATCCTTCTTATAGAAAAATTGTTTCATTATATTCTTTCCCATCAAGATTCTTCGACATAAAACACATGAAATCCTCAAAACTTTACAAAAAGGGAATTTACTAATAACCATCTCTATTCTCCAAATCAGGAACCTTGTTTTTGACTTCGGGTCCTCCTTTTATATTTTTCTTGGTCTCTTCTTAGCAAAAGATATTTTTTGGATCAACATGTGGTCTTGGAAATATCTTTTCCATTACCTGTCTTTATCAAAACCAAAACCGATGATGAGGAAGAACGCCTCTCATCATCTCTGTAGTGGCCTTAACCTGAGCGCCAACTAAAAGTAAAACTACTTGAACAAAAAATAAAAAGTGCATAGGGTGAAATTACAATTTCACCCGATAATACAAAAGTAAGAAAATAAAAGTAAGAAGGCCACTAGGGCCAGAACATAATCATCATTTTTTGGTAGAGCAAGGTGTAGCAGCGGCCGACTGAGTTGGCAACATCGATGATGCAGATGAACCTTCTTTGTGCTTTTGAGGTGGAAAATACTGGATGGACGATGTGATGGTTGAGACATTTGCAAAATTACTGCATTTCTTCCAAATGGCCGCTCCTGGCAAGGGCATTGTAGCGAAGATCTCTACTGAAGCTTGCATATCTGTCAATTCTGAATAATCCACTTGCACCATCAAGCGCTGTCTAATCTAGCAGAGGAGGGAAATTTCTTTTCCGAGGGCAGCGATTATTGTTTCAGCCTTCAGGCGAGTGGTTTTTTCATACAACAGATTTTTTTGATTCATGACTGCGAGCTTCTCTTCGTAATCAACTAAACTTGAGAAAGCAGTAGTTTCAGAATCCCAGCATGAAGGGAGGCCTGCTCTTACCAGCTCATCCCACTCCTCTTCAAACCTCCCTACCCCCTTAGCAACACGATCCAAACCACTCAAGACAATCACGTGAGCTGTCTCTTTCTCAATTATCCGTCTGATCTCCATCACTCCCTTGAAGCAGTCCTCAATTCCTTGCATAGCTAACTCCTCAAAGCGTAAACCATTTAGGTAGGAAATATATCTTTTGGCCATGGCCACCTTTACCTATGTTTCAGCCCGTCCTTCCTGCAATTTCTCCTTACATAATCAGACGACAACTTTCTTTTCATTCATCAGCGTGATGTAGTCCCAACATTTCCTCACCTCCATCCTGACGTCAGCCCAAATGAGACATATGGCTTCAAGGAGAGTTGCATTTCCTTTCATACTGTTATTCAGGTCCCTAATAACCTTCTCTTGTAGCTAATTCTCCTTCTTTTCTTCTTCCACCTTTGTTTGCAGGGCAGCTATGATTTTGTTATTTTGTTCTACCCTAGCCATCAATTCTTGAATCCTCTGTTGAGCAATGTGAGCTTGTTTCTCCGAAACCTGTAGGTCTGAGAGGGCCTTGGTTAACAGAGTTGAGGTAGTGTCCGCTGGGTCAGGAGTTGGGGCTACGTAGACATGAGCGTCCCACTTTTCTTGCAAGTCAGTAAACCTACATCTGAGGGCAGCCAGCTCTTTGACTGTTTTGGCATTCTCATCTCTTTCCTGAGCGAGGGTATCTGTAAGTGCTGCCTTTTCCTTTTCTTCTTGATCTAATTCCTCGGGTTGCACATAGTCCCCTCGAGGAAATTTAAGTCTCTTCTTCAATTTCGAGTTTTCAACCTCTAAATCCCGGATGATTTTCGTCCAGATTTCGTCCTTGTCGCTTCCATTTTCGCTCATTATTTTCTTGAGATGATGAAGGTTATTGCTGACCCCCCTAGAATTTTTCCTCTCCTTCTTTAGATTATCTACCACCTCCTTATATTTATCTTCGATCTTTCTCAAATAAAGTGCCAGCTTCACGACCTCGTCTCTCAACATGTCTCCGATGCATTGATGCAAACCCAGTTTATCAGTTAAGGAAACTTGTGACAAATTCACAGCTACCTCCAGCACCTTGTAGCTGACTTCGTTAGCAGTGGGTTGTAGCACTACCTCCATGATAGCAAATATCAACTATTATTTGTCCATATCCAGCTCTGTAGTGAGCCGGGTATGATACTTTTCTATGAAACTCGCTAGCTCTGCTCGAAGTTTCTCTCTCACGGTCTTGTTTCTGCTTCTAATTTCTTCTCTCACTTCAGCTCTGCTTACCAAAGTGGCTTGCCATATTCCAGAGGGTTCTGAAGATGACGCACTGTCATAGTTTACTCTGAAACCCACCTAGCCCCTGTCAGGCTCCCTGTACCATACCAACTCCTCCAAGGGTAGTTCATCCCAAAGGATCTCCACCTCGTCACTTTTTTCTTTTTGGAGGGATGAGATCCCTCCCTTGTATACAATCCTTCTAGTTCTTCTGAAAATTCCACTTCATCAGTTTGCCCTTTTCTGCGTATGCCCGCTGAATCAGTGTCGCCCCTTCCTTCCGCTGTCGAAGACTCAGCCTCCATCTGCAAAGCCAAAGGCCATGTGTCAAGGTTAGCTCTCCATTCAATGAAGGGCCTAGTCTCATGCACATATGCAGTGGACCTAATCTTCTTTTTACTACTTGATATAATTCCTTTCGGGTCGTAGGGCCAAACTTTCCCCAGCACTAAATCCATTCCCTGAAGTAGCGTTTCCACTATGGAGAGGGTGTGTCTTGAGTTAACAGTAAAAGGGCCGACGGTAGTAGGAAGCTTGAGGATATAACTCTTCTAAGTGGGGACAAAATGGAACTCGTCAGCCTTCATGGTCTAACGAATGTACTCGAGGGCGAACCCCCGCATGGCAGGCGGTAAGGGGGCACATCCGCCCCATAGACCCTGATCTCGGTGTAATCATCAAAAAAATACCCATCCCCTGTTCTTTCTTCCACGCCAAACTGCAACCAATCTTTCTGCTTGGGAAAAATCCTGGGTGGGGGACTGTCATGAATTATGGTATAGGTGATGGGCATGAAGTCGTTCAAGAACCTTGAGTAACCCCTCCCATTTGGCTGCTGCTGTATTGAAATGTTCCACTCAAAGACAGTTCTGGGCTGGCCGTTCATTCTGGAGAGCTTTTCAAGGCCCAAAGCTTCAAACTTGTCGGAATTCTCGAACAAAAACAGGTAAAAAAACAACGAGCAGAAACAAAACGCCCCCAAAGAGGACATTTCTTGGAATTGGGTCTGGATGGCTGAAGCTAGAAAGGTTGGAATATATAGAACAACACCTGATTGAGACATGAGCCAGAGGAGGGCTATACACTCTTTAGACACCCTTTCAACCTCCCTAAGACCTAATAACCCAGAGATGAGAGCGAGGACTGGCTGGAGGCCATCGGCAAATCAGGTCAAGGGTACCATATCTGAAGACAGAAGGGAAGTAAGGCGGGAATTTGAGATGGAGGAGAGGAACTCACTATGTTGCTTCTAGGATAATTTAGATAACTAGTGTGATAGGGATAACTTGGTGAACGCGACATATTCTAGGCTGTGCAGGAAACGAAGAGCGTTCTTGATGAGCTTAGGGGAAATTCAGAAGACCTTGTTTCCCTGAGCCGAGAGGAATACCTCTCTGCACTCGTCATAGGCATCTCTGAGCCAACAGATGAATTCTGTAACTAGGAAAGTGGTCGTAGCTATTTGGTAGTACAGGCCAGACCGAACAACTCAGAACCGATATTGGCCTTTCACATGATTTTCTAGTAAGTTAGGCCGGACGTGGGAAACACTGAAAGGGTACTGTGGGTCGCAAACGTGAGCTTGTGTATCAGTAAGAGGGTCGGGTCCAAGGATGGCCCTCACTTCACATGCTTGGGGGGTTTCTGGTTCAGATTTATTAGACTTAACTCTCGTGACGACCATTTTGAAAGAGAAAAAGGAAGGAAAAACGTAAGTAACGGGAATGGCTATATACCTGTGACTTGTGCAGGAGAAACCCAAGAAGGAAAACAACACGGGAAGGGAGCTGAAATCAACTTGCTTCTGAAATCCAGACTTCAACTGTGGGGGCGAAAATGTAAAAATGAGTGATTTACCCAAATGGGGTTCAGGTGGGGTTAAACAGGTCATACTTCACAAAAAACAAGGCTTGGATGGAAACTAGGAGGGCTGACGTCGTAAGGGCGTCGACACTGGCACACGTGGCACTGGGGTATTGGCTATTCAGGACTAGGTAGGTGTGTGCCACGAGCCGGGTTAAAACTGGTACTGGTTGTGTACCAAGTTCCCTGACATACCTTACCTTTTCCATAGAGAGTGCCACCTATTCATCCTAAGGGGTCCACCATGGAATTCTGGTGGGGGCTCGGGAAGTTCCTTTGTGCTACGCCATTGACCCACTGAATGAAAGAAATACGGCCCCACTGAGTTATGACGTCATGTCATTCCGGGGGTCGAGACTCTCATCTCTCCCTGTTTCCTTTGGTACCCCCGAAATACTTCCACGTGTCAGCGTTGTTGGTACCAACCTGTTATATGACCCGTTAACCTTTCCGCTTAGTTCTAACTCCCTTTTCAATGTCTTTTCCGCGTTTTCTTTATATGAAGGAACCACGTGCATTTACTTTAAGTGTCGTTGTCCGCACCTACCTTACCATATTATCTCCAAGCTTATTTCAAAGTTCTTTCTTATCATAACGGGTACCATGACAACATTGGCTCCACTTGGGGATGGCACGTTCATCCTAGGACGTGTCGAGAACTTCGGAGACCACTTTCCATCTATTCTATAAAGATTGAGGTACCTTCAAAATTTTTAAAATAATGATCATGATGAAACCAACATCAACTTAGGAAAACAGAAATGGAAATTATTTATATGTACACTATAATACAAAGGTCCCCAGGACCTGGATCAAGCTTGGAAATAGGGCTTCAGAAACTGCCCATTTACAGGCATCTCAATCACATCACCTTCCAAATTCTCCAATATGAAGGTGTTGTTACCTTTACCCTCAGCAATTTTGAATGGTCCAAACCACAAAGGGTCGAACTTTCCATGTTTTCCTTTGTCGGCTCTTCTGACATCCCACCTCAGTACCAAGTCGCCTGTGAGCAATTCTTTATCTTTGGCATGTTGGTCAAACATTCTTTTCATTTTCTCTTGATACTCTGCTAGACGATCATTCACTTGACTGCGAGTCTCATCTAACTCGACCAATTGATTTATTCTCCGGGTTAGATCATTGGGCTCCTCTTGACTGTCCTGAAGGAACCTGGCTACAGGCAAGGCCAGTTGTATTGGGAAAACAACCGCTCTGCCATAAACCAGTTCATACAGATATTTACCTGTTAATTGCTTATTTGTAATTCGGTTTGCCCATAACGTGAATTTTAACTTAGAATCCCAGTGCTTCTGACTTTCATTTATGGTCTTCCTTAATGCCCTTACCAGGGTTTTGTTTGAAGACTCAGCCAGTCCATTCCCCTGAGGGTAATAGGTTGTGGAGTGACCCAAGGTGATATGGTATTTCTGACAGAATTAGTAAATTTTAAAGACTTAAAAACTTGAGCATTATCTGTCACACTCTTCATCGGGCAACCGAACCTAGTTATGATATTCTCCTTTAAGAACTTGATCACCACTATGTCGGTTGCATTCCTTGCTGGTGTGGCCTCCACCCACTTGGTGAAGTAGTCAGTGGTGGTTAGTATCCACTTATGTTGACCGCTGGACTGAGGATGGATTTCGCCTATGAAATCTATCCCCCGTTGCTGAAAGGGCTCTTCTATGTGCATGGGGATCATAGGGAATGGAGAAAACTTCTACTTTTCAACAAACCTCTAACACTTTTCACAGGCCCTGACTCGAGCATGGACATCTTCAAACAATTTGGGCCAATAAAAACCTGCCTTCAATATTTTATGGGTTGTTGACCTCCAGCTGTAATGCCCCCCACAGATGCCTTCATGGAACTCCGCCATAACTCCCTCCACTTATTTTTCTGTTAGGGAGAGGAGCAATATTCCCGAAGGATCTTTCCAATATAATCCCCCCCACAGATGCCTTCATTTAACTCCACCATAACTCCCTCCACTTATTTTTCTGTTAGGGAGAGGAGAAAGATTCCCAAAGGATCTTTCCAATATACTCGATCGTTTGCAATGATATACTTCTGCGACTTCAGCCTCAACGTTCGATATTTAGCCCTATCGAAGTTCGGTGGGCACCTCAGAGTCAAAAGGTATTCCACGATATCTTTATACCAAGGATTGATGAGATATTTCATGTGAGTCTTTTGTACAGAGGTTTCTATCTGGGGCTGATCCTCTGTATCTCCAGATAACTCCCCAACTCCCATAGATAGGTTTATTCCTAAGGCCTGACAATTGGAATCAGACAAAATTTTGGCCAGACCCTGTCCCTTTATGAGATTTGTGGGACGAATATCCAATTCATATTCTTGGATCTTAGCAATCCACTTGCCCCTTTTGCCCTCACTATCCCCCTGAATCAGGATATCTTTAACTACAGTTGTGGGCACGAAAGTAGTGATAGTTGATTGCAGGACATACATCCGAAAGGCTTTCAAGGATTTCACCAAATCATATGCTTGCTTTTCTAGGATATTGTACTTCAGCTCAGCATCTCGGAGTACTTGGCTAACAAAGGAAATGGGTTGTTTGTATCCTTTCTCATTCTTCTACAAAAGTACTGCGGCGATAGTATGTGGTGAAGAAAATGAGAATATCATGAATAGTTTACTATATTCTGGTCCTACTAATATCAGAGCTTCTGCAAAAGCACCTTTAATACTATTCAAAGCTTCTCTTGATTAATTCGACCAATTCACCTCATTGTTCTTTCTGAGCATATCAGTGATATGTTGAACTATCTCTGCATAATTCGGGATGAACCTTCTTAAAAAATTTATGCACCCAAGAAAAACTTGAACTTCTTTTTTATTGCGAGGTAAGGATATACCATTTATCACTTCCACTCTTTTTGGGTCGATTTTTACTCCTGCTTTTGTAACGATATGGCCCAATAATTTCCCTTATTCTAGGGCAAACATAGATTGATGCGGATTTAAGGATAGACCATACCTGCGGCATTTTTCAAAAGTTCGTTGTAAATGTTCCACATGTTCAGGATCATCTTTTGAGAAAATTGTGATATCATCTAAGTATACCACTACGAACTTGTCTTGCTCTCCCGCGAAGGCGATGTCCATATCTCTCTGGAAGGTATCCCCAGCATTTATCAGACTGAAAGGCATACGGGCATACATGAAGGTACCCCATGTCGTGGTGAACGTTGTTTTCTTCTGATCCTCTAGTAGGACTGCCACCTGATTATACCCCGAGAATCCATCCATCATGGACATTTGGGAGGACCCCACTACTTTTTGAAGTATGTGATCCATTTTGGGGAGGGGATAGTTATCTTTAAGGGAGGCCCTGTTCAAGTTTCGAAAGTCCACACACAACCTGATTTCTCCATTCTTCTTTCGAACTGGCACTAGATTTTCCACCCATTCGGAATACCTCAGGGGTACAATAATCTTAGCCTTTAGCAGCTTCTTAATTTCCTTTTCTATAGCGGGGAGCAGCAGAGGATTAATCTGTCTTAGTTTCTGCTTATGAGGTTTGGCTTCAGTCCTCAGTGAGATTTTATGCTGAATAATGCTTATATCAAATGTTTTGAGATCTTGGTAAGACCAAGCAAAAACATCCCTATAGGAGTGAAACAACTGAACATACTTGTCTCGGTGTCCTTCTGGTACTCCCTTAGATAGCTTGATTATCTTAGGGTCTTCTTCTTTCCCAACATTAATTTCTTCCACATGTGTTTCTGGTGTTAGTTTATTTGGGCTGATGGGGACATCATTCTTTTCAAACAGCCTTTCCAAGGGCACCAACCCTCTGGGGATCACGTTTCCTTTTAACTGCAACACCTTATGACCAGTCACTGTCTCCTGCCACTTATTTTGGGGTTCTTCTTCAATTTCTTCTTCTTCCTCCCCGGTATCAATGGCCAAGTTAGTGAATTCCCCTACATTCTCCATAAACATTTTCATCTACTCCTCGTCCTCAAACACCTGCCAATGTTTGACATTATCAGGAATGGAAGGACGATAACGCACCTATACTTCATACTTTAGAAGTGGATTTTGAGGTGGGTGGAAATTTCTTGCTGCCACAGCCAGTGAATCTGCCATCCTGTTCTGATCCCTCGGCATAAATTGTATGTTGAATGCCAAGAAAAAATTTTCCACTAGATCCCATACTTCGTTTCTAAATGATCTTAAGCGAGGATGTTTAGCTTGACACTGGTTTCTTATTTGTATCACCACTAGCTCTGAATCCCCAAAAACTTTAAGGCTCTAAATGTTCATATCCTTGGAAGTTTGCAGACCCAGGAGTAAAGCTTCATACTCTGCCACATTATTGGTGACCTCATACTCCAATTTGAAAGCGAAAGGTACTAATTGTCCTTTAGGAGAGATCAATAGAACCCCTGCTCCATTTCCTTCTCTGGAGTTAGCTCCATCAAAGTGTAAAACCCACATTCCCTTCTCCTCCTCGTCTGAAGAATGTTTAGGTTTTGATAGATTGTATGATGGTTCTTGTAAAAGCTCTAGATCTTCTTCGAGCATTAGACATGAGAATTCTCCTTCCTTGCTATAAACTGGTGAGTTTACAGAGCCATCGGCTTTGTTTACCATTTTGAAAAATCTTGACTCCCTATACAACCTTCTTTCTTGTCCTCCAAAAACTGGAATGGTTGCATAAGTTAAATCAAGTTTAATTGACACTCCTATCTTAGTACCCCAAGATTTGGATAGGAGCATTTCGAAACGAGCTGGGATATCTGCCACAACTATATCCATGACAACACTTTTGGCTGGGATCTGAGCCAAATTCACCACTAGGTCTTTGATCATCCCTAGACACTTAACCCTTTTAGATTCAAAAGAATAAAGATCTTTATAAGGATGGGTGATCTAGAGGCCTAAATATTCCATGACTGAAAGTGGTAATAGATTGTGTGAGGCTCCCGAGTCCAACATACAATTATGTAACAACAAATCATGGATGACCAAAGAAACATAAAAAGGTGGAGTAGTCGAGTCCAATTCTTCTACATGCGGGCCAAAAACTACCATGGTTCTTTCTTCTTGGAGGTTAAGGGAGTCTGGGGGTGAAGTTACTCCATGAGGGAGCATGAATTGGGAGACTTGAGCCTTATAGGAGGGTTGTTTAAGAAGTTCAACCAGAGGAACCGGGATCTTAACTTTCTCTAACTCTTTTGGAGATTGAACACAGGACTAACTTTCTCTACAAAGGTATCATTTGGTTCTTTAATGAAGATAGGAGGCTTTTCGACTTTGACATACCTTTAGCATGAGTAAGAGGCTTGGGCATGACTTTGGATGAGGATGCAGGGACATCTTTCGGTGCAGAAGATTCTTCGACGGGTTTCTTGCCTTTGTTATCGGTCTTTGGAAAGACAATTTCCCTGGAAGGTGATTCTTCTTCTTGATCTTGAGTACGGGTTCACTTTCTGGAAGATCGCAGATCATACTTCTTATGAAACTGGGTTTGCATAAAGTCAAAAAATTGCCTGCAGTAGTCATCTATGTCAGGTTCTTCAGTGGAATTCAATTTTCCTTCTTCTTCTTCTTCTTCTTCTTGTAAGGGAAGACCCACATCTTCTCCTTCCGAATAAGCAAAGCACTGATCCTCTTGCCCATCTAGAACCTCTTTAGTGGGGCCTTCTATTTGTCCCTCCAAATATAGAGGAGGTTGGATATGATCTTGCTGCTCTCTTATGTCTCTTTGCAAGATCTGAAGAGGAGGTTTCCTATTCTGCTGGTTGTAACCCCTATTAAAAGTAGGTTGGGCTGGCTGAGAGGAGGTATTTTTAGCTTCCAGATCCAGTTTCACCAATTTGCTGGAAATACTATTAATCATTTTATTCATCTCCTCAATTTCGTAATCTAACACTTCCTTTTCTTGAATTGAAGAAGAAGCTTCTTCCTTACCCTTTTGCCTAAAATCATGGTCCAATCTACCTTTTGAATTTCCTGCCGAAGCAAAGTTAGCCTCTACTTCTAGAGCATCGATCTGAGCTTGATCGAGCGAAGCGGATTTTCTCTCCCCCAAGGTGAAACCAAATTCAGACTCAAAAGCTCCCACGAACACCACCTTAGTTTCCGCTTGGGGCAGCTTCATATCAGCTGGTAGATTAGCATACAGCTTGTTAAACCTTTTTATAAATTTTTCCACATCTTCGTTGTGTCTTTTCTTGGAAGTATTGAACTCTATGAGACAATAACCATGGCCCCTTTTCTCTCCCCACTTCCGGGTGAAAGTGTTTTCCATGTCTTCCCAGTTATTGATGGTATTATCCCCAAGGGTTTTGAACTACTTCCTGGCTTCCCCATCCAAAGATTGGACGAACAACCGTAGAACCACATCCAACTGCTCTACATTGAAATTTTCTGCAAAGGCACAAAAATCTTCGAAATGTTTTTGTGCGGCGCTGATGTCTTTCCCAGTAAACCGTGGCAAGTGTTTCATGTAATCTTATGGCATATCGTTCAAAATTTGTGGCAACGCCAGAGGGGCATATTTATTCAGCAAGAAGCTAGGAACTGCCATGAGGGGTGGTGGAACTAGAGGGGGTTTTGTAGTACTGGGAATATGCCGAACTGTGGTCTGTAAATTAGCTAGGCTCAGTAGGAATTGAGTAGTAGTTACTCGCTTTATTTCTTTAGCTTTCGAGGTAGGGTGTCGGACAACTCTAGATGTATCTACAGATTCTGCCTCATCTTCTAGCTTCAACTGCTCAAGAATGGGGTTATCTGGTGGGTATTGAAGCACTCTGGCAATGGATTCGGGGCTTTGAACCTGAGCTTGCTGGGAGGAATCTGGGGAGCCTTCAAGATAAGATTTGGGTATGTCAGTCTGTGCAGGCTGCTTCTCCTTCCAAATCCTCTTGAAGAGAATTTTTTCTGGATCAGATACAGAGGGTTTTCTGAGCTGAGAAGTATTTGACCTTAAGTGAGGCTTCTAATAAGCCAGGACTGCAAATAGATTCTAAAAACTTTTAAGAATTGTGGATTCGCCAAGGTGAGGGATATACAACTCTCAACCCTTCATGCTCACCTAGTTATGAAAGGTGGACATTATTTGTCGTACCCAGGAATAATATTCAAATTCGTCCCTGACAATGGCACCAAAAATATGGTGTAGCTCCTAGAGACAGCCCTGAGTTGTGAAGGACCAGTGCCCAGGTCATATTAAAGCCAAGAAGATATAAGGAAGTTTTCCATGGTCAATGGAAAGTACCTTCTTGTTCATAAACAATTTCTATAACTTCATAAATTGGGACCAAGATCTCGAGAAAAGAGATGAGTGCACAGCAATACCCGATAGCAATAAATTAGGGTCTTAAATATTTGTTATCAATGATGAGACAACACTACATCCTCAAAAGTAAATTTAGGAATGATTGCAAGGACAATATCCAATGGGCCGAAATGAAAGTACATAGGATTCCATGGAATTATTTTGTCCTCGCCTTATCTCAAGTGGAATAAGAATTATTTGGCACGAATTTTCCTTAATGGGATCATGGAATGGCGAGAACTTGAAGCCTAAAATATCATTTAGGAAACATGGAAGGTTGTGCATTAAGGAGCTCATTACAATGCTCTATATTTTCATGTGGATTTTCCCATGGTGGCCCCCATGGGATCAACCTAGTTTGATGATTCTTCATCCTATATTATTTAATTATATTTAATTATATTCTATCAACACTTGTTTCTTCAATTCCTCAGTGGTTCCTTCTATATTAAGGATGTGGAACTTCTATGGAGCTCAATATGGTATGTTAACTACTTAACTCATTGGCTATGCATTCAAGGTCTGGCTCGAGTTCGCCCTATGCGGCATAAGTTTTGTTTCTTGGCCCTCACGTTCTTGGGGATAATTTCCTTAGTATTTGAGCATGCCTTCTCTAGGTCTTATCGAGTTCTATCTTCTCATTTTAGCCCCTATCTATTTGAGGGTATAGTAGGACTATTTCTATTGTGTGTGTTAGCATCTCTAGGCCTTCTTGTATCTAGCCATCTTCTAGGTGTTGGGTTTTATGTTTATTCGGGACTTCGCTTATGCTCTTATTTTGTTCGTGCCTTATCCACTAGTGTGAAATTCAAGAGTTTGGTGTAGAAATTTGATATAAATTGCAACTGCTCAAGATTTCAAATAGAAAAATAAGAGACAATTTTACTCTACTAATATGCGGAATGGAAATCACAATTTAGAACAACATGCATAAAAATGAAATAAGTAAAACCACAAATGCACGGTTATTTCTAGGGGAACCCAACTTGGAAAAACCCCTCAAGCCTTTTTGCATTAATCAGTTGAATTGAGAAACTATTACAATTTCTTGCTCCAACTCTGAGCACAACCTACAAAAGAATCATTTTTATCCTACTAACTGAGGACCTCTAGCAAACACTTAGCCCCTTTATGCCTCCATCAACCTCCTATTTCCTTGCACAATTCCTAAGGAAATTAGCCCTTAAAAGATAGGAATTTCCTCCAAATTTATTGCACAATTCCCAAGGATTGGTCGCTGACTGCATGCAACACCCATACACTAAGAACTAGTATACAACTCTTGTTACACTACCTTGTCATCTCCACTTCAGCTGAGGAATACGCATTCCTTGCATGCATTAGCTATTTTGGGTTGATTGATCAATTAACTAGCATATCTCTGAGTTAGATTATTTTCCCACTACACAACTGACCTTCAAATGACTCCAACAATAGTTAGAGGTTAGTTAATAACTGAATACATCTAAAAATAATTGAACCAGATTACTAAAATTTATTAATCACACATGCATAACTAAACTCCAAGCCCTCTAACTCGAATTTACTGAGCTAATTGAGTGACAAGAGCCATGTCACACAAGTTAACTGCCTCCAAGTTGTCCTGCTGATGTGGAAATTTGATTACTCAATTTCATAAGGCTAAAGTCAAATTAAGCCTTTCTTGCTACATGTTTTCAACACTGTGTCTTAGCATAAAGGGATTTTGCACCACCCTTATCCAACACCAATGGAATGTACTATAGCACTACCTCTCACTGTGGAATCAAATGTGTCTCTACAACTGTCTACTAGGAAGACTTCACTAATTTTGATTCTGCACAGTGCCTCCTACACTGCTATCAACACTCCTCTGTGCTCCTCAACATCTAACCGCACCATTTGACAGTGATCCTTTTGCTACTAAATAATGTGGTCTCGTGTAGCAAGGTAATGATCCATGAGGAGGACACTTCAATGGACCCTACCCAAATCTCTGCAACTTTGGGACTAAGGCTCTACATCACCCCACCTCACTCCCGAAGGTCTAGTTTCATGCATGGAAAAAACTATCTCTACTTTGTAGATATTTTTCACTCTAACTCCAATCAGCTTCACTTTCCCGGTAGCTACATGTTTCAGAAAGGCTTTCCGCTTACTGAAAATAACATCATAGCCTCTATCCTGCAATACTTTTATAGAGATCAAGTTTTTTTTTAGTCCGGGTACAAACATAACATATTTGAGGTGAAGATGGGAGCTAGAGTCCCTCTTAAAAGTTACTGTTGTGAAAATTCAAAAACTCTGAATCCTACTGTAGCAACTGATTTACTTTCTTCTATTTGTTGAAAAAAATATTTATTGTGTTCTACGGTAAATATAGAAACCAATACACTACAAACTTAAAAATAAATAAATATTGCAAAATAAAATTAACACTAGAAAGATAGATGTGCACACACACAAATAACACATTTTTTTTTGGACTAAGTCCCCGGAAAAACCCAACTTGGGAAAACTGGTGCATCAGCTAAGGGTTTGATTATTATGCAGTAGTAAATATGAGTAAAAAAATATGGTTGCTTAATCTATCAAACCATACAAAGAAATGACTGGCAATGAGTCTAGTGAGAAAAATGTCACTCCCACTAGCGATCCAACACTGACCTTGGCTCAATATGAGTTGCTTTGTACTGCCTTTATGCAGTCACTGCGTCAGCCTACGTAGTCTTGCGTCCCCACAACTTAGAACGGATTTCCCTCTTGCTATCTGATCAATTGTTGCCTGGAAGATGGATCCTCTTGGACTTCGGACTCTCTCTCTGACTTTTGGCACTGAATCACTGCTCCTCCCAAAAAAAATACAAAATTTCCTCTGAAGCACTGTGTTGCCTCTGTGTGGCTCTATGTTGCCTCTCTGGGGTTCTCATTGCCTCTCTGCAATGCACTCACCGGAACTGGAAAATATTCCTCTGGCCTTACTATCCATGCCCCTCTCTCACTGCTTCAAGATAACTAGCTCTCTTTCTGGCAACTCAGTGTCCCTACTTAGGAAATCGATCTACTAGTGAAATTGAACTCTTAAAGTGTGTTCTCCAAGCCCCATCAAGTTTCTTCTTATAATCTCTTGTTGATACATCAACAACCATGATTAAAACTTAATCGATGGCTAAGATTAACTAGAACTCAATCCAAGCCTTTTTCTAGAAAATTATCACCGGGACTTAATGAATACCTTCTAATTAATCATATATCATAAGTTTAGGCATAGGAAATATTAAAAACTGATTAATTATTTTAAATTAAGTCGTCTCTAGATGGAATTTCCAGAAATGATTTATGGGTTTTGGATAATGCATGTATTCTAACCTCTCTACCAAATCTCGAAGCTAGAACACATCCGATGCTACAAAAAATAACACTCCCTCTTAGCAAGGAAAGTGTTATAGTACTTCAATTGCAACAACTGCTACAACAAAATACCTCTGCACCATCTCCTGTTGCATTGATGATATCTGGCTATTGCTGCCCACCAACTACTGCACAAATTTGATATGCGCTACATCTATGTTGTTGTTGTCCCTGCTAAATTGTTGCCAACTACTGCATCTTCACTGCAAATCCCTCTCATATGCTATTGTTGCAACTACAACATTATTAGCTAAGAAATATCCAACACATTGAACCAACTATGGTCAATGTGATGCATCTATCACCCGAGTCCTAACTGCTGCTAAACTTTGTGCTGTCATTGAAGCCTTGAGTTGTTGTTGACTCTATATTGTGCCAACTGCACTGTTGTCGCACAATGCACTAATAACAACTCTACTCAGTGTTTCTTAGTCTCAAGCCACTACTAGCAACTGCATGTGTCACTCTGGCACTTGACTACACCAACTGCCACTGGTCCATCCTGCTACTACGTGATATGGGCTCCTCTATCAAGGTATTGATTCATGAGGTGGACCTCCTCAACAACCCTTCCCATCATGTAGCTCTCTAGAGATACAAAACCAAATCACCCCACCTCACTCCTAGAGGTATGTTGGTGATCATGGAAAACTCTTCCTCCAATCTAGAGGACAACTTGTCGATCTCCACAGATGCAGCATGTTGATCCTTCTTATCCTCTTTTTCCTTCTTTCTTAGAGGACAATGAGTGTTGTAGTGACCAATTTCACCACATCTGAAGCATTTGACCTTGGAAAGGTCCTTCTTCATCCTGCACTTCTCCTATTTCCCCTTTGATGTGAGAGTTGCATTCTCCTCTTCCTTCACCTCCTTAGTCCCACTGTTGTTGTTGCCACTGATGGTGCTCTTCGCCAACTCTTGCCTCATCTCCTCCTCCTGTAGATCAGCCCACATCCAATCCCAACCTAGCAACTTGTCTCTGCCCCAAGATACTTTGTACAAAGACTTACCAGTCTTCGGAAACGTTGTTCAGAGCTAAAAACACCAATTCTATAGGTTGGGGCGCTGACCCGACGACTAACAGTTGATATCGTACATCTTGAAGCCTATTAAGGAAGGGGTGTATGCGCTCCCCTTTATGAATCCTGGTACATCTGAGCTTCTCCTCGAGATACACCTTTTGTTGCTCAGAAAATCCCTGGTATAACGTAGCGAGAGCATCCCACTACTGCTTGGAAATATATTTGCCAACTATGTGAGACACCATGTGATCTCAAACCCCATCAAAAATTAGCCTCTTCACTTTCACCATCTCCTTCTTGTAGGCCTTTAGCTGATATGGATCCGTGGGTACAACTACCATGTTATCAATGTAGGATTTGAGATTGTATTCATCCAGAAGACAAGAAATAATTGCCTTACAGATCACGTATTTGGAGGATCCCTCCAATCGATCCTGATCTTTGATGACATCTCTGTAAAAATTTCAAACTCTTCCTCTTCTCCTCTACGCAGTTACTGCTAGGATCTACACATTCCTTGCTGGAGTGGGAAAGATATGCTCACAACTACTATTGTTCTACATTGAGAAATTGAATTTCTAGGCTAGAAATACCCTAAGGAAAGAATTTCCTCAGTGTATGCTCTTCCTTCCTCCTGATGCTATTCTGCACCAGCAAATTGCTACAAAATAACTGCGTCCTAGCTAAAGATATGTTCTGCAAGGAAAATATTGTTTCTCCCTCTTCCTCTAACAATCTTCGATCTTGAAAATTTATTCCCCGTCGACTCTCTCAGAGAAATATGTTTTTCCTCAAAAATTGACCCTCCTGGCCAATGGATTGCGCAACCTTCTGGGGTTTGGAGCTACTGCTTATGTACTGCTTTGAATATCCCTCTTGTTGTCTGCAATCTATCTCTTCCTACTTCTATCTACGCTCTCATACCATGTGAAAATTCAGAAACCCCGAATACTACTGCAACAACTAATTTAGTTTCTTTTAATTGTTGAACAAATTATTTACTATGTTCTGCGATAAATATCAAAACCAATACACTGCAACCTTCACAAAAATAAATACTGCAAAAGAAAAATAATGTTGGAACGATAGATACACACACACAAAAATAACACTGTTGTTTTTGGACTAAGTGCCCAGAAAAACCCAACTTGAGAAAATTGGTGCAGCCGATGAGGGTTTGATTATTATGCAGTAGTAAATCTGAGTACAAAAATATGGTTTCTTAAATATAGAAAACCATAAAAAGAAATGATTGACAATAAGTCTAGTGAGAAAATTCTCACTCCCACTGTCGTTACGGCACTGATCTTGGCTCAAGATGCGCTGCTCTGTGTTGCCTCTGCGTAGTCATTGCATCATGCTATGCAGTATCATGTCCCCACAACTCAGAACATATTTCCCTCTTACTATCTCATTAGTTTTTGTCTAGAATATGGATCCTCCTAGCCTCCAGAATCTCTCTCCGACTTTTGGCACTGAATCACTACTTCTCCCTAGCAAAATACAAAATCGCCTCTAAAGCACTGCACTTCCTCTGCCTGGCTTTGTGTTGCCTCTCTGTGGCACTCACTGCCTCTCTTGAATGCACTCCAGAAACTGAAAAATATTCCTATGGTGTTACTATCCCTGCCCCTCTCTCACTGCTTCAAGCTCAGTAGCTCTCTTTCCGGCAACTTAGTGTCATTACTCATGAAATCGATCTACTAGTGAAATTGACTTTGCAAGTGTGTTCTCCAAGCCCCGTCAAGTTTCTTCTTATAATCTCTTGTTGAGGGTCAAGACATGAACGACCATGATTAAAACTTAATCAATGGCTAATATTAATTAGAATTCTATCTAAGTATTTTTCTATAATATTCTCAACATGACTTAATTAATACCTTTTAATTAATCATATTCCCTAAGTTTAGACTTAGGAAATATTAAAAATTGATTAATTATTTTAATTAAGTCGTCTCTAGGTGGAATTTCCATAAACCATTTCTAGGTTTTGGACAATGTGTGTATTATAACCTTTCTGCAAAATCTCAAGGCTAGAACACATCTGATGCTACAAAATATAATACTCCCTCTTAGCGAGGAAAGTGTTCTAGTATCGCAATGCAATTGCTACTACAATACACTACCTCTACACCATCTCTTGTTGCGTTGTTGATCTCTAGCTACTACTGCGCAACTCTGATATGTGTTGCATCTGTGTTGCTGTTGACCCTGTTGAACTGCTACCAACTACTGCAACTCCCTCTCATTTGTTGTTGTTGCAACTGCAACATCTACAGCTCAGAAATATCCAACACACTGAACCAAATGTGGTCAGTGTGATGCATCTATCACCCGAGTCCTGACTGTTGCTAGACTTTGCACTATCACTGAAGCCTCTATGTCGTTGCTGACTCTGCACTATGCCAACTCTCGTCTGCGCTTCTCAGTCTCATATCACTAATATTTATTGCATCTGTCACTCTGGCATCTGACTGCACCAATTGCCACTGGTCCATCCTACTACTGCATGTTATGGCCTCCTGTAGCAAGGTATTGATTCATGAGGTGGACCTCCAAAAGAATCCTGCCCATCCTGTAGCTCTCTAGGGATACAAAACAAAATCACCCCACCTCACTCCTATAGGTATGTCGGTGATCATGGAAAAATCTTCCTCCAATATGGAGGAGAAACTGTCAATCTCTACATATGCAGTTTATTGATCCTGCTTCTCCTCTTTTTCCTTCTTTCTAAGAGGACATTGAGTGTTGCAGTGACCAAGTTCACTACATCTAAAGCAATTGATCTTGGAAAGGTCCTTCTTCCTACTGTGTTTCTCATGTTTCCCATTTGATGCAAGGGTTGCATTCTCCTCTTCCTTCACCTCCTTCGTCCCACTGTTGTTGTTGCCACTGATGGTGCTCTTCACCAAGTCTCACCCCATCTCCTCTTGTTGCATATCATCCCACATCCGGTCCCAATCTGGAAACTTGTCTCTGCCCAAGATAAATTGTACAAAGACCTACCAATATTTGGAAATGTTTTTCAGATCTAACCGCACCAATTCTGTAGGTTGGGGCACTGACCCGACAAATGACAATTGGTCTCGAACATACTGAAGCCTAGTAAGGGAAGGATTCTATCCCATTTCTACATCCTGGTACATCTCAACTTCTCCTCAAGATACATCTTCTGTTGCTCGGAAGATCCCTAGTATAGCATAGCAATAGCATCCCACTGTTGGTTGGCAGTATCTTTTCCAGCTATGTGAGACACCACGTGATCTCGAACCCCATCGAGAATCAACCTCTTTGATTTCACCATCTCCTTCTTATAAGGCTTCAACTAAACTGGATTTGTGGTTACAACTACCACGTTATCAATGTAGGCTTTGAGATTGTATTCATCTAGAAGAAAAGAAATCCTTTCCTTCCAGATCACTTAGTTAGAGGATCCATCCAACCGATCCTAATCTTTAATGCCATCTCTACAAAAATTTCGAACTCTTCCTCTTCTCCTCTGCGCAAGTGCTGCTAGGCTTTACACACTCCCTACTGGAGAGGGAAATATCTGCTCACAACTACTACTGCTCTACAGTGAGAAATCAAATTTCTAGGCTAGAAATTCCCTAAGGAAAGAATTCCCTCATTGTGTGCTCTTGCTTCCTCCCGACGCTATTCTACACCAACAAATTGCTTCAAAAGAACTATATCCTAACTGAAGATTTTCTTTGCAAGGAAAATACTGTTGCTCCCTCTACCTCTGACAATATTCAATCTAGAAAATTTGTTCATTGTCGACTCTCCCATAGAAATAATTTTTTCCTCAAAAATTGACCCTCCTAGTCAATGGACTGCGCAACCTTCTGGGTTTCGAGCAGCTTCTCATGCAATGCTTCGAAACTCCCTCTTCTTGTATGCAACTGAGCTCTTCCTGCTTCTATATGCGCTTTGATATCATGTGAAAAATCAGAAACCCCGAATCCTACTGCAGCAACTGATTTAGTTTCTTTTATTTGTTGAACAAATTATTTACTGTGTTCTACGGTAAATATTGAAACTAATACACTGCAGCCTTCACAAAAATAAACAATGCAAAAGAAAAACAATAGTGGAAAGATATATGCACACACACAAATAACACTGTTGTTTTTTTACTAAGTCCCCAGAAAAACCCAACTAGGGAAAATCGATGCAACAACTGAGGGTTTGATTATTATGCAGTAGTAAATCTGATTACAAAACTATGGTTTCTTAAATCTAGAAAACCATACAAAGAAATGACTGACAATAAGTCTAGTGAGAAAAATCCCACTCCCACTGGCAATCTGACACTGACCTTGGATCAAGATGATCTGCTTTGCGCTACCTCTACGCAGTCACTACGTCAACCACACAATATTGTGTCCCCACAACTCAGAACAAATTTACCTCTTGCTATCTAATCATTTGTTGTCTGGAATGTGGATCCTCCTGGCCTCTGCAATCTCTCCCTGGATTTTTGCACTGAATCACTACTTCTCCCCAGCAAAATAGAGAATCTCCTCTGAAGCATTATGATGCCTTTGTGTGGCTCTGTGTTTCCTCTCTGTGGCACTCACAACCTCTCTGCAATGCACTCACCGAAACTGGAAAATATTCCTCTGGCGCTACTATCCCTACCCCTCTCTCACTGCTTCGAGCTCACTAGCTCTCTTTCCAGCAACTCACCGTCGCTACTCAGGAAATCAATCTCCCAGTGAAATCGAACTTTGTAAGTGTGTTCTCCAAGCCCCATCGAGTTCCTTCTTATAAACTCTCATTGAGACATCAACGACCATGATTAAAACTTAATCAATGCCTAATATTAGCTAGAACTTGATCCAATTATTTTTCTAGAAGATTCTTGCCATGACTTAATTAATACCTTTTAATTAATCATATTTCCTAAGTTTAAACTTAGGAAATATTAAAAAATGATTAATTATTTTAATTAAGTCGTCTCTAGGGGGGATTTACATAAACGATTTCTAGGATTTCTATACTTTGCATGTATTCTAACCTCTCTGCCAAATATCGAGGCTAGAACACATCTGATGCTACCAAAACTAAAACAGTACCAATTCTTGTAGCAATTTGCCTCTTGTCATCTCCCAATTCAATATGCATTTGGAGATCCTTCTCCTCTAGGGTAGTGAAAAATTTTGTGTTACCTGTTATATGGTAAGAGGCACCAGAATCTAGGTACCAATCATTCCCTCTTACTATGTTGTCCAAGCAAGAAAGGGGGGTGAAATGTAGCTCAAATTGAGAAGCCAAGGCATCTCCTCATGCACCTACTGCAAGCTCCTTGCTATATTTCCTTTACAGACACTTTGTTGCATAGTTTCGAATTCATGGCAGTGAAAACATTTTATCTTACTTAGATCCTTATTCTTACTACTGCTCTGGCTGGACTCATCCTCACCTTATGACATATTTCCCTTGGCCTTCATTCCTTTTCCAACTAGAGAAAAGTCCTATTCCTCTTCTTTGGATGCTACTCCATCTCTGGTATTTCTCTTGAATTCTTCTTGAACCCAATCAGACCACAATCTTTCCGAATTCGATAATTTTTCCCTTCCATTCACAAAGTCCTAGTAACTGTGTCAAGATTTTGGAAGACCTAGAAGAGCTAGGCTCACCAAGTCATCTTCTGATACATTCACCCCAACCCCTCCAAGCTCATCTAGAACCTGAGTAAACCTAGAGATATATTGCAGAATAGTATCCTTCTTTTTCATTCTAATGTTTCGAAGTTTGTCTTTCAGGGCCAATTTTCTATGGTCACTGTTATTTTCGAATAGCTCAATCAATGTCTTCCATATAACAAATGGTATCTCTTTTCCATGGATATTTGAGACCACATGGTCTCTCACACCTTCTAGGATGATCCTCCTGGCTCTAGCAACATCCTTCTTCCATTGGGATAATTGCATTGCATCAAACTGTTGGGGTTTTACAATCTTAGTTTTAACATATTCTAACACACCATTATCATCAAGCATTTCTTCCATGTGGTCCTTCCAGGTTATGAAATTTGAGCTACCCTCTAGGGAATACTCCAATCTCAGTCTGTTGAAATCCATTCTCCCAAATCTAAATAAAAACTGCTACATTGAAGCTGCAATTCGAAATTGCTGAAGAACAAATTCGAAACACTTGTTCTAATATGATTTCAGGGCTTTGATACCATGTACAAATTTGATAGAAATTACAACTGCTCAACATTTAAAACATAAAAACAAGAGACACAATTCTACTCTATTGATCCGCATAATGGAAATCGCAATTTAGAACAACATGCAATAAGAAAAACCACAAATACAGAATGATTTCTAGAGGAACCCAACTGGGAAAAACCCCTCAAGCCTATTTGCATTAATCAGTTGAATTGAGAAACTATTACAATTGTTTGCTCCAGCTCTGAGCATAGCCTACAAAAGAATAATTGTTCTCCTATTGAATGAGGACCTCTGGCCAACACTTAGCCACTTTATGCCTCCATCAGCCTCATATTTCCTTGCGCAATTCCTAAGGAAATTATCCCCTAAAAGATAGGAATTTCCTCCAAATTGATTGTGCAATTCCCAAGGATTGATCATTGGTTGCATGAAACACCTATACACTCAAAACTAGTACACAACTCTTGTTACACTGCCTCGTCATCTCCACCTCAATTGAGGAATTCGAATTCCTTGCATGCATTAGCTATTTTGGGTTGATTAATCAGTAAACTAACAGATTTCTAAGTTAGATTGTTGTCCCACTGCACAATTGACCTTCAATTGACTCCAACAATAGTTAGAGGTTAGTTAATTGAATACAATTGAAAATAACTGAATTGAATTACTAAAATTTAGTAATCGTGCATGTGTAATTGAACTCCAAGCCTTCTAACTTGAATATATTGAGCTAACTGAGTGACAAGAGCCATGTCACACAAATTAACTACCTCCAAGTTGTCGTGTTGATGTGGAAATTTGATTTACTCAATTTGACTAAGGGTAAAGTCAAATTGAGCCTTTCTTGCTACATTTTTTCAACATCTGGGTTTTCCAACTTCAGACTACTCCTCAATAGCTTCCTTTTGTGACGTCAGGCTGCTCAACTCGTCCAGAACTATATGAAATATAAAATCATGGCATGACATGAGAATGAGAAAGATAGTCAGTGTACATGGATGGAGGAACCCTATAATCTTCTAGAGGGTTTCTTCAACATGCAAATCCAACATAATCTAAGATTTCAAATGCATGGCAATGAAGATGAATTCACATTTCTTTGTCAACAAGTGGTGGATCTCCAAGACTCTCTAATCCAAATGCAACTCAATAACCCATTCTCTAAGGTTACTCTTAGTCCTATTTTCACTATATTATCCTATTTAAATGTAATGGTCCCTCCTATGGAAGATGTCATGGGTCGAGATGATATCTCCAATTCTAAATTATAGTCAATATGAATTACAAGAACATAAATATTTTGGCTATTTTCTAGAGAATCTATATAATCAATCCAATGTTTTCTTTTTGTTATATGTTGTAGGCATGTGTAGGATCTTGCTAACCTTTGGGCAATACTTTTTTGAAAACTACAAAAACATGAGCTTCCACTTTTGGATTTTTAATATATTTTTTTGTTGTTACAGTTAAAAAAACGTAAACCTAAATGATGACATTAATCTTCTCACAAACTCAAACATTTATTTAACAAAAGATTTGGACAATAACAGAACTACAATCTTAGTCATTTAGATGGTTATGAATGCTAATATTTATCAAGAGTGTGTAAAGACCATTTAGTCTAGAATTTAATAGGGTCATATTCATGGTCATAACCTTTGTTACAATTCTTGTGCATATAAAATGTGTCACTTAATAATTTAATTTACCACCTAATGAACACAAAGATGTGATTAAGTATAAACCGATATAAATTTATGTTAATGCTAGATCTATTAAGGGTAAAGAGACATCTCTTGAGGTGTTTTTGAGAGAGAAAAACTTGAAGAAAAGTTTACACCTCAAGGTATTTGACCCAGCATGCATTTTTAATCAACTACTTTATCTTGTTCCTTAATATGGACATCTAAATATTTTATTTATGGTTAATATTAAACTATTTTTTTAATACTATATATAAGATGAAGAAATCATGAATTACAAGTCTCCTTGTTCGATTGTAATATTAATATTATTTTTAGATACCAAGTATAAATTCCATATGGAGAAATGAAGGAAGATGAAATTTTACTTTCAAATATTTTATTTCTCTATTTCTCTATATAAAATTGATGTAAAATTGGTTAACATTGAAAACTTTTTAATGTAAAATTGGTCAACATTGAAAACTTTTTGTTATTACAATTTTTTAATTTGTTAAAAAAATTATTATTACTATTTTTAGGTTGTTAATGTAAGTATTATTTTATTATTTTTAAATGTAATATCATGAAATAACATCTCTCCATACTTTTATTATATTATAATTTTTTTAATTGAGTCTAACAAATTAGAGGGTCTCTCAACTCAAAAATAACAAATTCAAAATATGAAATTCCAAAATGAATTCTTGCACTCTTTATCAAAAATGAATTCTTGTACTCTGTCTCAATTAGAAATTAAGATTTGCTAATGTTATAATAAACAAGGAAAAAGGATGTTTTATTTTACACTTTAGTTCTCTGTGGCCCATGAGATGTGATTATGTAAAAAGAATTCAAAACAAATTTGACTATCCATAAAATATGAGAAAATCAAAATGATTTATTCCACTCTCAATCTTAGAAATTTGGGATAAACTAATTTATTAAAATAAAAAAAAAATAACAAAAAAGCTAAGCTTATTTTCCACTTAATTAGTTAATTACTTGAATATGTAGCTTTTTGCTTTTTGGTTTTAAAGGACAAAATATTATATATATATATATATATATATAGTTATAATTCCATCAAATTTTAGAGAATATGGGAAGGGGCTGAGAATAAGGAACATCTACATCTCACTGCCGAGAGGCCTTTCTAGAAAGTAATAAAAAGAAAATGTATATGAAGATATCTATAAATTTTTCATGTGTAAAGGAACATATCTTTGAAGCTAACATATTAGGTGTTCTTGGCCAAAATGTATTTGCATTGGGCTACATTTTTAATCAAAACCTTAATTAACGGATGTTCAATTTGCAGAACCATCTTTATAAACGAAAAGAGTCTCAAATTGCAGAAGGAAAGAATGTGTACCTGGATCAGCCCCCATGAACACCGCCATGCAGCACGTGAGAATACAGGAGCCATCATCTCTACCCATCTATATGAAGAAACAACCGTTAAGCAGGGGGTATAAATTTAATCTTTTAACCAACGAAAGCAATAGTATAAGAAAGTACTCCCTAAGATTTTGAATGAAATCTATGCATAATATCCTTACCCTGTACAAGGAGGTGCAGTGCTATTTTCTAAGCATGGATGTGTCCCTCGGTTATTGTACGTCCTTCTGCACATCAGAACAACAAAATCTTGATTTGGAGTGGTTCTCTTCATAAATTATGTTACTTCTTGAAACCAAGGATTATATATCATTGTTTGAGAGTGAATACTAATTATTTGGGCTACATATTGAATTCCATCAAAGAGATTCTTGCCTGTGAACCCTTGTGTGCGGATTGAGCTTTGTGATTCCATAATGCACATCAGCATGAGATGTGTCCAACGCTGGCTGTGAAATTTCTAATCCTTCTTCCTCCATAATAGCCAAGTATCTGTGACAAATAGTATGCATTGCTTTAAACAACATTGCCAATAAAAGCAACGTAAAAGGAAAATCTCTGCATAAGTTGCAGAAACATACTGATGTTTAATTTTAAGATTTACCAAAAGGAAAAGGAAAAGCAATGTGATGGAGAATATTTTCAGACATTTTTTTGAGGAAAACCTCTCCTTCCCTTCCCCTGTTAGAACCAATTGAGCTTACTTACTGGGCTAGAATAATTTCAGACTTATAGATGTCTTACATAATCTTTTAGCAAGCATTTACACCATGATGCATAGGTTTTATAGTTCACAGATATGTGACTTTCTATGATGGAGAAAGTTATCAATGTGCCAACGTAGTGTAATACTTGAATTCAATGTTAAATGATTGGTTTGGCCTAAGCGTGATAGGTATGCATATACCGAATACAACTACAGTTCATGTAATCAGAGAACCTAGAGGAGTACTTCCACACACTGTTTTTGATAAAAAGTAATAGGATCCAGATATATCATTATCACAAGAACTATTGCCAAAAAAGTTGGACACTAAGTAGCAATTTTTTCTCTGCAGTTAAGCCCCTCTTTCTGGATGGGAGAGGGTTACTAAACTTCATGTAATATACCCTTTACAGTCAAACTACCCTTGGCTAAGGTTAGGGATGAAGTGGCACCTATTCTGTTAAATTCAACCCTAATTTGCACCTGGCCTCAACCCCACAGGGAGCAAACCTGCCAGGTTTTGAACCTGGAGAGTCATTGCTTGAAGCTAGAGTGCAGCTACAGAGTAGGACAGCAAGTCAATGTTACTAATAATTCCTCGCACAGCCCAACGGGCTAGGACACCAAGTTAATGTTACTTCTAATAATTCGTCAAGATATCAAAGTCTGATAGCTTGTTAAGAGTCAAGACCTCTTGATTTTCACACTGATCAATCCTTAATGTGAAAAGTAGAGGGTAAGGTAGTAATGAAACTGCAGAAACTTTATTGTACCAGGCTTCTGTCTACAATCACGTCTGACATGTAAATGATGTTTGTCCCACACCAAATCTCAGAAAGTAAATATTCCAGGTAAAAGTGATCAGTTGTTATTCCATTTGATATTGGAAAGTATCCAAGCTGTGGTATCAACGGATGTGCTGAGCCTTGAGATTGTAGACCTAGGGGCTATCATTTATAGAACTAGCAATTGAAAAAAAATGAAATAAAAAATAGAAGTTTTAAAAAATAAATAATAGTAATAATAATAATAACTGATATGTAATCTTCCCCAATGGGGGTGACATCAAATGTCAATGGAGGACCATAAGGGGCATTTAATCCCCTCACGGTCCGGCAAGTGCCTTGGGACAAGCGGAAAAAGATGATTCCAGAATTCAGAGGCATTACAAGGATTCAAGGCAATCCTTTGGAGTGAAGTTTGTTTTGCAGGGTGATGGGAGTTTGGACAGTTGGCGGAATTGTTGCTTTGGATGTGCAGGGTGGCCTTTGGCCTAGGCCATCCCTAACCTTTCAAGTTGTGACGAGCGGAAGAAAAATTTCACTTGGCTCAGAAGCCACAGATCTGGGTACAAAGGGGAACCAAAGCAAGAAAAATTAGGACCCAAGCTCGTGATCGTCTGTGCTGCCGTCAAGCTCAGGTTTTGAAGCTCAAAGGGGGAGGGAACGCCTGAGCCAAGAATTCAAGGAGTCTCTAATCCAGGTGGATATTGGTGGCCACCCGCCTATTCCACTAGGACACCCACCATTGTTTCTTTCAGTTTTTCAGTTCCCTTAATTGTAGCACAATTTACTATTTTTGGCAGTTTTTCAGGTCCTGAACTTCTGGAGCAGTTTTGAGGCCCTACACGACATGTTTTGGGTCACTCGAAAGCTGTAGTCCTCGGATATATCTTTCTAACGAGGTATTGTGCATGTCAAACAAAAATTGTATGCCAAATTTACGTCCTCGAGAAGTTGATGTACCAAATTACCCAAACTGGGCCCATAGTTTTGGCGCTTCATCTCCTAGGGTTAGGTTTTTGGATGTTTAGGGTTTTCCCACGTTGTTCAATATTAAAAAGGCCCTTGAGCCTCATTGTAACACAGTTTAGAGGCATGTAGCATCTCTTCTTAGAGGTAAGCTACCATCTCCCAAGCTAGTTTATTTTCCATTCTGTCTGTAAGCATTTTTCAGTATTTGATATTAATGAAATGAAGTGTTATTCCTTCTGCATCTCTGCATTGATGTTTATTTCTGTATTGTATTGCATTCCTGCCTAATTCCAGATCAGTGGTATCAAAGCGGGTCTGTTTTTTCTCGATCTTTCTTTGCATGTCCCCAACAAGATCGAGGTATAAGGAGTTAGGGCTCGATCTAGTTGAACCTTTGCAAGATCAGCCTCACAAACCCCGACGACCTCCAATGGGGTAAGAAAAGAAATATGAGGGAGTATGAGATCCTATCAAAATATTGCTCGAGGAGGCCCTCGAGAAACAAAGGAATGCGATGATGGATAACTTTGCACAGATTCGTCAACGGCTACCCACCGGCGATGCATCTTCATCTAGCAGCCACTCTGGAGGCGCCACTCCTTTTAAGGTACAAGTAAAATTTGTCATTCCCATATTTGAGGTCCAAATAGATGCAGACGTCGGAGATAGATAGCTGAATCTATTAAAAGGATATTTCTCGGTTCATGAGTTTTTAAATCGAGAAAAGATTACTTTTGCACTCCTCAAAGCCGCCCCCCATGTCAAGGACTGGTGGGAAACCTACTATGAGCAAAAGGACGAGAGGGAACCCTCCCTATTCTCGTCTGCACCCACTTGGAATTCTTTCTGAGACGTCATCAAGGAATAATATTATCTCGTGGGGACCTATGAGGACAAGTACATACAATGGACTACGTTGTGGCAGCAAAGGGATCAAGATGTGCATGAGCTGACGAATTTGTTCCATACCTTGCGCACAAAGTTGGGTATCAAAGATTCGGAGAAAATTTTGGTGTTTAAGTACCGCAATTGTCTACACAGATACATTCAGGAGGAAATGGAGTTCCTCGACATCTCCTCGCTTGGTGCAGCATACCGGTATGCTGCCAAGATTGAGCAGAAATTCAAACAGAAGAAGCGAGCCTTTGGATCTACAAATCAGAAGCAAGGGTAAGGCGCCCCCAAACCACAGAACAAAGGGCAAAGCCAAGGCGGGGAGGCCTAAGACAACCCACCAAAGCCGTAAGCGAAGAACAACACCGCAAAGCCAAAGAAGGACACGGGAAAGTGGTGTGAGTTCCACAAGAGCTCCACTCACAACACAAGTGAGTGTCGGGCCAAGCAATCACTAGTGGTCAAGCTTAAGGCTTTTGAATCAGATGCATATTCCGACTTTGAGTCAGAACCCGATAAGGGGAATGACAAAGGGAAGTAGATTATCGATGCAGA
Organism: Pinus albicaulis; assembly: GCA_034641835.2. NCBI lineage: Eukaryota > Viridiplantae > Streptophyta > Pinopsida > Pinales > Pinaceae > Pinus > Pinus albicaulis. The sequence continues at coordinate 454,600,099 of CM076574.1, read as the reverse complement.
GCCCAATGCCACTGTTGCCACCACCAAGATCCAGAAGGAGGAACTCGAATATCTAGAGGAGGGGGAGCGCCTCTTCCATTCCTAGATGTGGGTGAAGGGTTCCCCGTTGCAGTTCATTGTCGACAGCGAGATCCAAAAGTACCTCATTTTAGCAGAGGTCGTGAAGCGACTGGGCCTACCGACCACAACACACCCACAACCATACACCATCGGATGGCTTCACTAAGGGCGTGATCTCCGTGTCAACCAACAATGTCGCCTTCCCTACGACATCAAGCCCTTCACGGATGAGGTATTATGTGATATTGTTGCTCTTGATGTTTGTGATGTATTATTAAGCCAACCATACTTATGGAAGCGACATGCTGTGTATGAGTCTAGGCCTCACGCTGTTATTGTTACTTTGGGCAATAAGTCGTATAGGATACCAGAGGTAGCATTGCCTACTGCCATCTCTTTGATCACTGCAAAACAATGCAGTAAGCTCATTTCCAAAACCGGGAAATTTGTTTTACTAATGATCCGCCCTCAGGGAAAGAAGAAGACTGTGGCCACGACCTCCAGATAGGGCTCCTCCGTACGGCAACAACATATGGACAAGGTCGAGGAGGAGTACGGGGACATCTTCACCGCACCCACAGTGGTACCTCTACACTGTCAGGTTAAGCACTCCATCGATCTGGCCCCAAGCGCAATCGCTTTGTTCTAGAGAACGATGAAATCAAGAGGCAGATTCAGGGGTTGTTGCAAAAAGGTCACATTCGGTCGAGTTCATCGCCCTATGGGAGCCCAATCATATTGGTGCAGAAGAAGGATGGGACTTGGAGAACTTTGTATTGACTATCGGGCGCTGAACAAGATCACTTTATGGAATATGTATCCGATCTCGCGAATTGATGACCTTGACCAACTCAAGGGGACCAAATATTTCAGCAAGATCGACTTGAAGTTCGGGTATCACCGGGTACCAATCGAACCCTTCGATGTGTGGAAGACTGCCTTCAAAGCCAAGGAGGGCCTTTTCGAATGGTTGGTCATGCCTTTCGTGTTGCGAATGCTCCAGCAACCTTCATGAGGTTGATGGACGACATCTTGCGACCATTCACCAACTCATTCATGGTGGTGTATTTGGATCACATCTTGATCTTCAGCCAGAGTTGGGAAGAGCACCTCCACCACATTCGACAGGTCCTCCAAACACTGCAGCAACACAAGTTGTGTGCCAATTTGGAGAAATTCACTTTTGGTATGACTCAAGTTCAATATCTAGGATACATTATTGATGAACGAGGGCGGCATGTGGACCCAACCAAGATCCAGGTCATTTGGGATTGGCCAGCCCCAACCACTCTAACAGAGCTCCGCAGCTTTCTTGGACTTGTCAATTTCTACCGCAAGTTCATGTTGGGATTCTCTCATATCACTTGGCCTTTGAGTCAAGTCACCAAGGGAGGAGCGAAAGCAAAATTCTCTTGGTCTGAATCTCAACAGAAGGCGTTCGCAGAGTTGGAGCATCACCTCTGCTCTACACCAGTGCTCACATTACCCGACTTGCAATAACCATTTGAGATCGAGACAGATGCCTCTGACTATGCTATTGGGGCAGTACTTACTCAGCAGGGACATCCAGTGCCATATCACAGTGAGACACTTTCAAACACAGTCCAAAAATATCCCACCTATGACAAAGAAATGTATTCCATTGTGCAGGCCTGCCGAAAATGGAAGCATTACATTTTGGGAAAGGAAATGGTCATCCACACACATCACTAACCCCTGCAGTTCATATAGACACAAGGGAAGTTGCAGAACAATCGGCATCAAAAATGGTCCACATACCTGCAACAATTCCATTTGAACATCAAGTACAAGAAGGGCAGCATCAATAATGTTGTAGATTGCCTCAGCCGACCACCGATTGTGGCGCTAACCACTGTGCTCGACTCTTGTTGGCATGAGACTTCGGATTGGCTGCATCTCTACAAAAGTGACACAGAATTCGGCAACACATACCAGACGCTCCTGGAAGGTAAGAAAGTTCCAAATTTTCACCTCCAGGATGCACTGTTATGCCACCTAGGACACCTTTGTGTTCCTTCAAACGAGTATGCCAAGATGATGTGGGAATCACACTACAGTCGAGTCATTGGACATTTATGGGTCGAAAAAACAGCGGCAGTATTGCAAAAGTATTTCCATTGGCCAAACCTTCGACATAATGTTGGGAAGTACATCAGATCTTGCACTGCCTATGTCATTTCCAAATCGACCATCAAGAAGCAAGGACTATATACTCTGCTGCCTACCCCTAGCCGACCTTGGGAATCCATCTCCATGGAATGCATGTCGAGCCTTCCTTCTACTAAGCATGGCAACGACTGTGTTTTTGTGTTCATCGACAGAATCTCTAAAATAGCCATTATGACGGCCTGCAAGAAGAATATCACAGCAAAAGCCACTGCTAAACTCTTCATTGAACGAGTGTGGGTACACTTTAGGATCCCACAGCCCATTATCTTAGATCAGGATAGTAGGTTCCTCAACACATTTTGGTCAAGTCTCTGGTCGATGCTGGACACCGAGCTCACTAAGTCCACAACTTTCCACCCCCAAACTGATGGCCAAACAGAAGTCGTCAACAAGATGATCATACACATTCTACGCATGTACAACTCGAATCATCCATGCACATGGGATGAAAACCTCCCCTATGTCCAACACAGTTATAACCGGGCTCTCCACAGCTCGACTGGCCACAACCCCTTTCAGGTGGGCTTGGGATTCCAGCCACTATGTCCCGTTGATGTGGCCATACCATTTGCAACTACTCGGGCATATTCAGCTCATGTCCAGTCCGAAGCCGACAAGGCGAACAACTTCATTGAGAACATTCAACACATCCGCCAACAGGTCCATGACATATTGGACAAAGCCAATTCTAAATACAAGCAGCGACATGATTAGCATACGGTGCCATACAAGTTCCAGGTGGGAGACAAAGTTTGGCTACATTTGCAGAAGGAGTGCCTCACTGGGCCCCACTGCAAGCTTCGCCCGCTCCGATATGGGCCATACACCATCACCAAGGCAGTAGGGGACAATGCCTTCGAGCTCAGTATTCCACCGCTCCTTGGTCTGCACCTAGTGTTCAATGTGGACCACCTTCGGCCCTACTTTCCACCATTGCTGGACACATTCGACATTGCAGAACAACTCACACAAACAGAGTTAAACCCAGACTGCATGGAACAAGGCATAATTGATCGGATCATTGACACAGAGATCAAGAACAACTGCCAGCAAAGCATTCAGCTATATCGAGTTGTCAAAGCAGGCCAACTCCTTCACTAGGGCAAGTGATTCACCAGCGACCAGATTCAACAGAAATTTCCTCATCTCATGGAGGAACTCAACACAATGGGGACCATTACTTCCTAAGGGGGGAGGATTGATCCAGGTGGATATTGGTGGCCACCTGCCTATTCCACTAGGACCCTCACCATTGTTTCTTTCAGTTTTTCAGTTTCCTTAATTGCAGCACAGTTTACTATTTTTGGCATTTTTTCGGGTCCTGAACTTCCGAAGTCGTTTTGAGGCCCTAAACGACATTTTTTTGGAAAACCAAGAGAAATATGGGTGTTTGACTAATGTTGATGACTCGAAATTTGTATTCCTCGGATATATCTTTCTAACGAGGTATTGTACGCGTCAAATGGAGATCGTATGCCAAAGTTACATCCCCGAGAAGTTGATGTACCAATTTACCTAAACGGGGCCCATAGTTTTGGCACTTCATCTCCTAGGGTTAGGATTTTGGATGTTTAGGGTTTTGCCATGTTGTTCAATAATAAAAAGGCCTTTAAGCCTCATTATAACACAGTTCAAAGGCATGTAGCTGCCACATCTCTTCTTAGAGATAAGCTACCATCGCCTAAGCTAGTTTATTTTCTATTCTATCTGTAAGCATTTTTCAATATTTGATATTAATGAAATGAAGTGTTACTCCTGCTAGATCTCTGCGTTGATGTTTATTTATGTATTGTATTGTGTTCCTACATAAGTCCGGATCAGTCTCCACCAGAGATGTTAGCACTTCTCAAATTCTGGGTAATTTTCCTCCTTTTCACTGTCATTTTGGTCTTCAATTGCAATGTCAGAAAGTTTGTTGGTGTACCCGTTAAGGTAGCAACATGGTTCTTGGTTGTTATGTTTTTCTTTGTCGTGGATACTGTGAAGAGAAGACTACAACCTTCTTAGGCTATGCAGGGTCGTGGATACTATGAAGAGAAGACTAAAACCTTCTTAGGCTATGCGGGCAAGCACTATGGTTAAACCATGGGGAATTTACAACTCTGTAGCTACATTTGTCATTGTGTCTCCCCACCTGTTTATGAATTGTTTCCTTCCATCTAGGAAAACTTCTGTCTTCACAAAGTTCTGGGTGACTTGGAGTGAGATACACTGGTGTCTACTTTTCTATTCTAAACATTTCAATTTCATGGGGACCCACGGTCTATCCAGACTGGGGGTGGCCAATTTGATCTCAAAATTGGACAAACATCCGGGGAAGGGTTCGCCTCAATTTGGCCCTCTCACTCTATCCCGCAGTGTTGTCGTTGTTGTGGTCTTGGGTTCACTCGCTAGGGGTGGAATAATTGGGAGAACGGGAACAAGGGGGATTGGACACGGGTTGGATATAGGAAAAGTGCCACCCCAGACGCCATGAGACATCAAAGAGGCCGTGCACGCCGAGTTGGCAGAGCTAGGTGATCCACAGCAGAGAACAAGGCAAAGCTGAGAGATTTAGGCGAAGAGCTAGACCAGCAAGTTGTACATTCTCTGGGAAAAATCGAGTTGCCTTCACCATCCGATACGCTGGAAAACCACCTTCACCAAGTTACTCAACAGTTTGAACAAATTGCTCGAGACTGCCATGACTACCGGAATGAGATCATCGGCTTCATGAATGATCTTCAACATAACCAATAGAATATGATGGATCGCTTGGTTCCCTTGCATCAGGTTCATAAAAGAATTCCAGAGAGGTTGGATCGCTTGGAAGGTAAGATGGAGCATATTGAGGGACATGTGCACGAGGCCACTAGGAAAGCCCATCACAATGTACTAATGTCTTGAATTAATAGAAAAGCTAGATTTACGACAAACAAAAAAAAGTTACTAATGTGAAATGTAGTTGATGTAAAACAGCATTCTATTAAAAATATATATTATTTTGATCTTGGACACAATTCAAGTGACCAGTATCTGCAAACATATTTTGATCAATAAGCTAAAGATAATTCCTGTGAGACCAGAGCAAACTGAGAAGGTTTAGGGAGCATGTATTATGTTTCCTTATTTCGAGATGGCATCATGGATCAAAAGATTTAGAAATGGAAGTCATAGTGATTATAGCCTCTGTTTTAAGATACATTCAAGAAGGAAAGTATCTCATAACCTTGAAAATAGCACAAGTTGTATATGGATGTGCAATACTTGAGGATCAGATAAGCAGTTCCATTTCATGTATACTTTTTATAGGCAAGTGTCCAAACGTTATAACTATAAAAGCCATGTAGATCCAATTTCTCAAGACCTGCGATTAATATATCTTATATAGGGAGGAAGATTAATATAGCCAATGCATACCTGTTCGCATGGAAATGGTTAACTCCAAGATCCTCATCCCAAATGAAAATATAGTTGTAAAGAGCAACTATATCTGGATGCAAAAATCGCTTTGCAAACCACCTTGAATAGGAAAGCATGCCAATAATCAGAATCTTACAAATCTTCTCATTACAACCTGACTAGAATGTAATTAAAAAAAAATTCACATTGCTTTCTGCATAAGAATTTGCCAATAAAGAAAAAGGTCCCAAAAAGGCTTGTCATGGCTTCATTGACACCATTACCACTTGGTTTGATTGATTGCAGCAACATGAATAGCTCTTTCAGCCCATTTGAACTCACTCCATTTATCTATTACCCCATCATAATGGAACAGCATCACTGTAAAGTTGTCTGCAGGGAACTGGTGAAAAAATTGTCATGAACTATCACAGATTAGTAAACAGTAACTGAGACCTAAACAATTGATTTTTATGATGTACTTGTAGTTCAGGAACACTGGATAATTCCATTAATTAAACAACCCAAGGTATACCTTCTGAATCATTTTATTGACATTGTCCTTCTGTTTTATTCCTACTGGAATGGCAAGCAAGTTGTGTGGAGTTTTCCTTTGTCCCTGTCATGAAGGTAATGGCACTATCATGATCTGTCCCAACATATAAGGTGAAAATATCAAAAGAGCAGAAAACCCTATGAAAAAATCTGCTGTATTTTGAAAATGAACCAGACTCGGATCATTCCCAATTATACAGGCATATCGAATAAAGAAAGTACGGTACAAGATCAATCGAGCAAAGTCGATCGACCCTTGGAAGGTTTGAAATAACCTTGCCTTAGCAGAGGTCAGGTAAGACCATCCATGACCTTGTATTGCCCATTTGGCTGCAAGTACCAACCCAACCTTGTAAGACCTTTTGGGTTGACCTTTCAATCAGGACCAAACCGATAAAGCCTTTCAAACCAATTCTTATAAGAATTGACCAGTCAGGGCTAACCCTTTATGATAGAAGGGGTTAATGTAGAGAGCTGCATACTATTTTCTAAATATGTAACAAACGTAACTTACTAGCCACTAATGTAGAGAACTTAATGCTTTTCCTAAACCTTCAAGTCCAAGTTGTGTATGTTCACAGGTCTAGTTCAACTAACCTCCTTAATTGGATTGCCCCATAATGATCGCATCTCCAGGTCTGAACTTCCCTGCACCAATCCTTTTGGCAAGGCTCCACTTCCATGAGGGCAGGGCTCTCCATGCTTATCCTGTGGAATTGACGCTTAGTGAAAAGAGCAGAAGCTATTTCTGAGTCTGTCCGTTATCATCAAGAATTAGAACAGAGTAGCATACCAAACCTTAGATTCACTATTAACAGGACTCTGCATAGGAACATGGGTGGGTCGGTGCTTAGGACTATGGATGGCCCTCTCAATATAATTTGAAGCTGTTTCCCACCTTGACACCTGTTCATACATATCACAGACAGCATCATTTAGCAATTACAAAATACATTTTCTGAGAGTGGTTACCCAAAACTAAATATCATAGCCATCCTTAGATGCAGGCCGTTCCAGGAACCTATGAAAAATCCTTGATAGTAGGAAACGCTAAGGGAGAATGTTCTGTGCCTGAACAAGCAAATATTTCACAAAATTATTAAAGTTCGAAATCTACCAAGAACTAAGAATGAACTATCATACTTCTATATAGTTGTCGTAGATTACAAAGCCAGCAAGGAAGAAAGCCAGTAGCAGAAGTACGGAAACCAGAAAAATATTGAGCCAACAGCTAAACTTCTCGCTTGTTCCATCTGGTCTTTCAGCCTGTCAAGTAATTAATATCACAAATAGATGTAAGACATAAAATTAATTAACAAATTGGCTTCCATATCTTCCATCAGAACCCACTAATGCTTCTAATTCTGCTGTTCAATGGCTAATTTCTCTATTTTCACAGTGAACTTCTCAGTTAATTTGCTCTATTTTCACAGTGAACTTCTAAGTTAATTTGCTCAAATACTGCAGTGAACAGAGAGTAGCTTGAATGTTGACTGATACAAGTTCTCTGAAGAGATTTTAAAGTAGTAGTAATTATTAAAAGACATTAAATATGACATATCACATTCATCCATAAAAATACATCTCATAACGAAGGGCTTGGAAACATTTTGTTTTCTCAAGTTAAGACACTTACATGTTGCAGTGGCCCAGACCTCACAACCATTGCGAAAGCTCATAACATGGGTTGGGTTTGTGGAAGTGATAGAATCCAGATTCCACAGCAATTGAATTGAGTGGAGAAATTTAATGGGGTAAGTGGGTTTGATATCCAGACACAACAATACACAATTATTCTCAGAGCCAAAGATGCACACAAGATGGACGGACCATTATCAACTGAACAGTAACTAAAATTTAATGCAATGCAGACAGAGAACTATGAACAATTGGCAGGGAATTTATCATCTGTTCTCGATCATTGAATTTCCAACGGTTTCATATAACACGAAAACCGATCCACAACTCAGACGACACGTGATCACACCGTCCACCTGAATTAAAACAAACTATTCAATTTTCTTGTCTGCAACTCTTTTTGACAAATGAGTTTCAAGAAACTAAAAATTGCTCACATTTTGGTTACATCTGCATATTCCTGTAATCTTTTTGCAGCAGAATGCTATGGCATCCATCGTCCCTCAGATCAATTGTGCACGGCGAATCTCAATTGCTGAACCTGTATGTGCCATGACAAGTTCTCTGCATTTGCGATTTCTCCATTAAACAAACAAATCCCGAATTGAAAATTGCAACAGAATGAATCATAATTCAAATGTGCTTGCAGGGGAGAAAGCTCACTCATAATCAGAGGAGATCTCAGACTTGATTGAAATTGGTTTTGGATTTATATGTAAGATGCAGAGAGGCAGAGGAAGAGATGAGCTTGAAGTTGTGAATGTTCTTCTTGAAATTAAGCGGTGGATAAGGAGAAATGGGTGAAAGTTAAACTGCATCAACCCACAAGGCGACATGAGCATGAGTTTCTTGAGCCAGCGCGGGAATGGGAGCAAGATACGTCACGCCCATCGTGGCCCAGCGTGGAGATTAATTAAATTTCCTGCACATTAATTGAAATGACTTGGACAACCTAGAATGTTACACGTAAATTCATGTGGTCTGTGGTTGGGAAGTATGATGTGCATGTGACTGGCAGCACCGAATTCTAAAATTCGGGCAAGCTGTCTGCATGCCACCTCAAGTCAACTGCACTACCAACAACTCAAGGAATGGCGGTTCCAATAACCAAACCAAAACCAACTCTGGAACTTGCTACAGAGTTAGTACCATTTGATACCTCCCCAGGTATTGATTTCTCAACATAAATCTCCACATTCATTCACAATCACAAAAATGGACTTCTCACCAAGCTTTCTGTCACTATTATCTACCGTCTACATCCTGAGTATATATCTATGAATGGTCAAAGCAAAATGGAAACACAGACCCTTTGCTTGGAAAGTGGTTAAAGAATATATATATATGTGGTACTGTAGTAAAAAAAATGAATTTATATTGAATTGGTTTTGTGTTTATCTTACTATTATATTTTTTATTTTTATTTATTTTAATGTAAAGTCATAAAAAACACACATATCATATATTCTAGTTATATTAAATTATTGAGTATAAGGTATACAGCATTTTCCCTTGTACTTTTGTGTGGTATTTTGTTGGCTAGAATGTAGGTTTCTTGGAGGATTATAATTTACTTAAACTTATTTATACTAGTTTTTATGTTTTTGACATGTCACAAGAGTGGGCATGTGGGCATATTTTGATGGAACGGTCAATGAAACTTTTCTAACTATAACATTTTGTAAAGTAATTCATCTAAATTTTTTTTTTTTTAATTACACTTTAAACCACATTTGGTTTTTTTTAATAAAAAATTATTAAAATTTAGTTTTTTAAATGATTTTGGGTGGTGATAAATTAGATTGGAAGGTATTATTTTTTGGAAATTAAAAAAATACATATTTTTTCTATGAAATAAAATGTAATTATATTTATATTTAATTTTTTTTATCACATTTTATTAACCAAATGAAAGTATTAATAATTTTTCATAAACAAGTTTTTACAATTATTTTTAAAGGAGTATTATACTTACATAAGACACAATATATTGTAATTATATTTGGTAAAAATGCTTTGACTCTTAATTAATTTGTAAATTTTTAAAAACTATTTGAAAATTTATTAAAGTTTTGATAAAATTAAATATTAAACTTATTTTTTTAGAAATTGAAAATTGATTTTAAAATTTTTAAAATTTGAATTTTTTATTTTTGATTGGTGAATGACTAATTTTTAAAATCAATTTGTCAGAATTAAAATTTGTTTAAATTATATATATATATATATATATATATATATATATATATATATATAATCCCAAGGGTCTTCGTAAATTAATTATCTTATATATAATTAATACTTTCTTTCCATTTATTATCATACTTATTTTTAACAATAAATATTTATTAACCTACAACTTTTCTTTGCTTGTTTTCTATTCATTGTTGTATTCTTTCTAATAACAATATTTTTTTACCTTTTTCCATTAACATATTTTATAAATCATAATTTTTTTTTATAGTTTAATTATTTAATTATTGCCGACTCTTGTTCCATAAAACTATGTTAGCATATACCAACAGATTATTAGCAATTTGGCTCCCTCTCCACCAAGGTTGTGGTGCTTAAATCATGCACCTAATATATCTAAGTTATATGATCACATTCATTTCTCTACTTTTTGTGTAAGAGGCAACAACATTGCATATTGCACTTGTTATACTTGCCCATTGTAATCAGTGTGGGTCAAAATGTTTTCACTCTTAATTAATTTGCTAGTTTTTACAAACTAATTGCAAAGTTTATTAAAGTTTTGGTAAAATTAAATATTAATTTTTTTTTTAGAAATTGAAAATTTATTTTAGAATGTTTAAAATTTAAATTTATGACTAATTTTATGTGGTTTAAAATCAATTTGTGAGAATTAAAAATTGCTAAAAAAAAAATTGTTTTTATTTTTTTTGGCCAAGTGTCTTAAATTAATTATTCAAAAAAATCCTCGTTAGGGGTATCCAATCACCAGGACAAGTGGGAGGGGGGCAGTTAAGGCCCGCCCGATACCAAGCCATGTGCATGCCGACTCACCACCCTCCCACCGGCGAGTGGTAAAGAGCCTCAGGCTGGCGTTCTCACGACATCTTAGTTTATGGTTAAACGCAGGATGGACGTCGCTCAAAGCATTTTGTTTCCGCTAGTGATGGTGAAGGTTGATGATATGGTCTGTGCAGAAGACCATTTGCTAGCTCTCAAGCCCTGGCTCTCAAGCCCTGGCTTGAGCTCCGTAGGCCTAAGACGAAGAGGGTGACAGGCCCGTCGGGCAATGTTGGCGAGAGGTTGGTAGTTGGGAGGCATCCTGGCAACGGCACGGGAATGTACGCGCTACACCAGGAGGAGGACAAGGGTCGTGGCAGTGAATTCATAGTGGAGGACGTGTCTTTGGATGGGAGATTCGAGTTTGCAGCCTGGGCACCTGCTCAAAATTTGCAGGCTGTGCAGCAACAATTCCTTCGTGACCCAGCCCCTGGGTGGTTTTGCCTTGGGCTCACAAAGCAATCCGACTTTCCTACAATACAAATCTGTGGGTGGTGGAGCTTTTGCACCTCCTTGGAAGATAGTGTGAAGACTGGTGGCAGTCGTGTATCCCTCGTCTACGGGACTTGGGATGCAGTTAGAGACAAGCTCAGCCGAGGGTGCAAGGGTGGAGTGTGGGTCTCACGGGTTGAGGGAATTGGGGCGACTTGGCATGACATCCCAACACAACGAGCAGAAGAGGAGGGCACCTGTATGCCGAGATAACATGGTCAGGCTCGACGTGGTGGTTTTGGACGAGGCGTGGACAATCGTGAGGTTCTAAGAGACTCGAGCTCCCACTCAGAGTCTACAAAGAGCCAACATTCAAGAGCGGCCATGGCAGTTTCTCCAACCCAATCCCTAGGTGAGATTGAGATCCCGACCATCCTTGAAGCCATTTCCGCTTAGCTCCAACAAATCTAGCTCAATCTGGACACCCTACATGAACAAAGTTACGAAGACTGAAATGAACTAGTGGCTTACATCAACGTTGTCCAAAAACTGCAGATGGAGACCCTTGAGGCTCTGGAGAGTCCGCGACGTATACTGAGGCGCTCCCAAGACCACCTTCACGCCCTGAAGACCTAAGTGGATCACATCAACTACCACATGCACCATCAAGATCGTCTCTTCGCGTCTCCTCCACCTATCCCCCTGCACCCACCCCCATGATGATAGTTTCAGTATGTTTTTTTGTAATTTTGCAGAAAATAACCAAGTGCTTTGAATGCCTTGGCAAACACCCAAGTTTTAGAGGCAATGCATGCCTTTTGGGTTGACTGAATGTATTCAAGCCATGGTGTCTCCTACTGTAAATTATGTTCTTGATATGATAATATAATACAAACTTTGATCGACAAAAAAAATTATTCAAAAAATTTGTATATATATATATATATATATATATATATATTTCCATAATTAATATTTTATTTTCCCATAAAATAAATATATAGATTTTTCATAATATTTATTAACCTATAACCATTCCTGGCTGGCTTTCTATTAATTATTGTATTCTTTCTAATAACAATGTTGTTTTCACCTTTTTCGATTAATATATTTTATTAATTATAATATTTTTAATAATTTAATAATTTAATTATTGCAAATATTTTTTTAATAAAACTATGTTATCATGTACCAATATATTATTAGCAATTTGATTCCCCTTCCAAGGAGGTTGTGGTGTTTAAATCATACACTTAATATAATTATACATTTAATATAACTAAGTTATATAATCACATCCACCCCATAAAAATTCTCTATTTTTTGCATAAGAGGTAAGCACAACAACAATGTAAATTACACTTGTTAAAATTTATATTTTATTGATTTTGTGGTTGTGATAAATTACATACAATATATATATATATATATATAATAAAAATTCATTATATTCCCATTTAATTTATTTTTCACCCCCACTTTAAAGAGAAATAAAAGCATAAATAATCCCTCAAAGGCAAGTCTTTACATTTAATTTAAGATCTTATCACCACAATTTCGGGGAGAAATGGAGGCACAAATGATATCTCAAGGCAGGTCTTGAGGCGGATTCAAGATCAAGGCACATTCAAGAGTTATCGTTAAAACATTTCCTTCCAATTTTTTCTAGATTGTTGTGAATACAACATACAATTTATTTCTTTTATTGTCTTGTCATTTGAAAACACTTGGTTGTTTTATGGTTTCATTGTGGCTTTTTTTCTTGGGGACAAAGTATATATAAGAACTTTAAGATTTAAAAGGTCTACATCTATATAACTATCATGTTTTTTTTTGTAAGTTTAACAATGTCTGTCTATTTTCTATTATAAAAAAAGGGCAATTTCAACATATCAAAACTTGGTGGCCTCAAATTGTCCGAAGGAAACCAGGTCTGTTGACCACCTTAAAGCGTTAAAAGCCATCCAGTATTGAAACAACTTTAGTCTTCTACTAGTAGTTATATCTGAATAACTGTATTTGACATATGGAAACTGTAAAAAGTAAATGTTGACCACAAAATACATATAAAAACATAGAAAGGATTGTGTCAGTCATCAGAATATTCTATTGGAGCTGGATCTTTCACGCTTGACCCAGGCATATCTACATGCTGCATGTTTTGCAATTGACGATCTATACGGCCGAGACAAACCGAGCCATGCTGTTTCGAGACCCAGATTTCTTGAATTTCCATTTTAATGTCTTGCAGTGTAGAGGCAACCTTAGGGTCTCCTCCCATTTCCTGAATACTCATAAGAGCCTTTGCCAAAACACATTTTATTGTCTAGTAAGTGGAATGGACTGGTGAAAGAGGGAAAGCCTTCCTCTATTATAACCAGGGTCTTTGATGAACTCCAACGACTTTTCCTAGATTTCATTGTCCTCTTTTATATTTCTTTCTCTTTCCCAGCCAACAATCAAATTCTTGACTTGTAGTGGGTTACCTAGAGAATATGGATCAAAGAGGTTTTCCATGACCTCTTTCTTTGATTTTCTTCCTCATTTTCCAGTTCGCACTGTGGATGTTGGCTGCTTTTGTTTCCCCTTGCCCTTATCCTCTTTTTTAACCATCTTAATATGTTGATTCCTCTGACAGTGTTGTAGATATATCTTGGAAAATTCTTGATCAACACCTATACAGACTTTATGGAACCCCGTGTATCATAACAAAGAGTCATAAACAACAATTAAAAGGACCCACAGAAGTGGGCTTAGCATCTTGGCAGTAAATATAGTGAAGCCCACCTATGGTCTCCATACTAAGGGTAGGGTAGAAGTGCATGGCCAACCTGCGACTCTTAGACTCATGCATGGAAAGAGAAAAGTTGGAAAACTTTGGCATGGAAAGAGACATATTAACTAACTTAGACCCCCTTCTTTTGAATACCCATAGAGTATGCATGTAAGGTTGTGAGACTATGACCCGGTGACGATGCATGCAAAACTACAAGAATAGGACCCAAAGACTATGCATGCACGACTGCAAGCGAAGGTTAAGAATAATTACCCCTCGTGCCAACAAGAAACCATCCTTACAATAGAGAGATTGCGAATGTACAGAGACAAAAAGAGGGTAACTTCGAGCTGCAGGGGCAGGATAGTCATTATAAGCCATATAGGCTAATTCATAATTCTGTATATTCCTGGGCTGAAGCATGTCACTATCTATCCTTTAACAAGAACAAGAGGAAAAGTAACAATAGAAAATAACCACAGTGACCCAAGAATGAAGACCAACTGCAACCGGAAACAAAGTAGGTGACGAGAACCAAATTAAACTTGTAACCCTGATGTGAACTAGAAACTTTAGACTTATAACCCTGACTGGAACTAGAAACAAACTAGGCGACAGGAACACATTGAAACTTAAGAACCCTGGCAGGTCTGTGCAGACCTTGTAGCCACAATTCGAGCAAAAGTTGAGACCAACAAAATCATTCATGCTATGACTGCTAAATTGAAAGCCATGCAAGGTCTGAAAGAATTGGAAATCACCATCCATAAAAGAGAAAGGCACAACAAAATTCAAAGTAGACGAGGCATCCATTGTTAGGAGATGTATGACATACCAGGTGTATATTTGTCATCGCAAAGCTCTGAGCTTGTTCTTCACCTCTGCACCTGCACCTTTCGCATGAACCTTCAATTAGGAAACAATGTAGCTGTTCCTATTCTCGGCATTCATTAAACCTTTCACTTGGCGGCACTGTTTCCAAAGTATGTCTAACAATGTTAGTTGGCCATCACAAAATTTGCAGGCTATCATAAAGGCTGGCATGGTTATGTACTGATGCGTCGACGCGTTGCCGGTTTTATTCTTCAGTGATCGTGTGGGGCACAACAGTGCATGCCATCTCACGATGTCCTTCACCCGCGTGGCACCCCGATCGGGGATGTCAAGACCTCTCCATGTATCTATCTACAATTATCTGGAGGGGGTGTAAGTCTAGATTTCTAACCATGGTTGTTTGGTTAATATCTAGATGTCCTCCCGCATGATTATAGCCCCAATTTTCCAGAAAGTCTATCACCTCATTCCCTAATCTGCAGACATGAGATGGGATGAGATAACCAATTCCTTGGATAATGATATTGATTTCCTTGATAAGTCATGTCGTCCTCCAACTTTGGCTGATATTCTCCCATAGAGTCCCCTGTTGCAATTTCTGTAGTACCCCTGTAGCCATAGCCAAATCACCTTCCATGATGATTATGTGGTATCATTCTCGAACCGCTATTTTCAAGCCATGTTTTATCGCTAAAAGTTATGCTTCATTGTTGGTGGAAAACCCTAGTTCCATCGCGTATATTCTACAGATTGTGCCCTGCGAATTTTGGATTATGCCACTTGCTCCCGTTCATCCTGGGTTTCCTTTAGAATCTCCATCATAATTTATTTCAGGAACCTTGGCTGAGGCAGCTGGAACTTGTCCCAAGGGTTTCATCTTAACGGTTTTGTTTTCCACATACTATGAGCCAACATTTGTGGTTTCAAGTTGAGAATGCTAAGGATACATGCCTCATTGGCATTTTTTTTCCAGTCATCTTTTGTCCACTTCTCTGCTATGATCATTTCTCGAATGTTTTCAAGGGTCACCTGCCAAATTTATTATTTTTGTCTACTCTCATCCCTGAAGATTATTTGATTCCTTTATTTCCATATAGCCCATAGGATAAAACCCATTGAAAAACTCCATGCTCTGTTTAGGACCTCACATGTATATCCCCCTTTCCTCCAAGTTACAATTGTTTCTTTGATGCTTGTGTTATCCTTGTCAGTTTTTTGGAACACCATGGAGATGTTCAGCCAGAGTGATTCAGCCACAACACAGGTATTCAAAAGGTGTTCTATACTTTTAGTATGTTTGCTACACATTGTGCACTGCAAACTCCTTTGCATCCCTTTTTTTTGCAATGGATCCCAGGTAAGGATTTTCTTATGTCTTACAAGCTAGAGAAAGTATTCTATTTTCGACTAGTGTTTAGAAAGCCCAGATTTTTTTCCATATTGGTACTGATATGTTGTGTATATTGTTAGATATAATATAATAACCTTATTGTATTGTGAACATTCCTTTAGTTCGATATCCCCATTGTAGAATGTCTTCTCTTGTTGCTGCCATCATTTTTCTTGTTTTCATTTCTTTTTCGTAGTTATGCCATTGATGGGTTTTTGGAGAATTTGGCCATTGTAGCTTAAATTTCCATTTTCTCCATTTTTCTTCCATCTCCCCACTCAAATAATTTTCTACAAACCGTATATTTGGTTGACTGGTGAATAAGAAGATTTCCCCCAGGTCTAGGCAGCTGAATAATTTGTCTCGTTGCTACTAGGAGTCTTCCCAAAAAAAGGGTTGTGGTGCCTCCTCTGATTTACTAGAAACTGTGCTTATGTATAAGGTATTTGTTGTTGGCTGCTAGGTTCCAGATGTTGGATCCTTTTGGAGTTGTACTGACTTTTAGTTTGGCAGCTATGGTACCAAGCATTTCATATTTCCTTTCCCATATAAATTTCCATAAGTCTGGCCCTCCTTCGAGCCATCTCCACCACATTCTAGCTCCCATTACCTGATTCAAGATATATGGGTCTCATAAACCCAAGCCCCCTATTTTTTTGAGGTTCATGAGCTTTTCCCAGGAGAGGAGAGCCCACTTGCGAGTTTGTTGAGATCCCTGCCACAAATTCTTTTTACAAATATTAACTATATTAGAGCAGATTGTTTTAGGGGCAGCCAACCCAGATAACTGGTAAAGAAGGATAGATTGTATAACTGATCGTAGTAGGACCACCCTACTAGGGGCATTAAGAACCCTAAAGGCCCAATTCTGGAGACGACTCTAAATGTGGTTCAGGAGATCCTTCCAACCCGAGACTCTGAGGGAATTACTATTGAGGGGTATTCCTAAATACTTCATGGGAAGGGAACCTAACTTGAATCCCATAGTGTGAGACAAGAATCTCTGGGATACAACATTAGTATTGAAAAAGTAAACATTAGATTTATCATTGTTTATAACAGTGCTAGAGGCCTTCATAAAATCATTTAAAATAGATAGAATGACTTTAGATTCTTGCAAGGTTGCTTGACAAAAGAGCATAATGTCATCAAAAAATTGTTGATGGGATAGGGTGATATCAGGTCCCCAAAGGTTTAGCCCCTTCAATTGACCTCCATGAATCTTTGATTTAATATGATGACCAAGGCCTTCAATGGCTATAATGAAAATAAAAGGGGATAGGGGATCACCTTGGCGAAGTCCCTGGGTGACATTGAAAGGATCAGAAGGAATACCATTCAGAAGGATTGAGAAATTAGGGGAGGAAATGAAAGACATTATCCAAAGAATCCATCTTCTATCGAAGCCAAAGGCTTCAAGCACCACCTTAAGATAAGACCAACTTAAATATGATTTAGAAAGATCAAGTTTTATCATCATACCTTTAGCTTTAAGAGTTCAGAGAAAGTGTATAGCTTCCCGCGTTGTGACTATCCCATCCAAAATTTGTCTTCCTTTTACAAAACTAGTCTGTTCTGGAGAGATAAGGTTCGGGAGAATGGGTTTCAACTTGTTTACCATGATTGTCGATATAATCTTATAAATGACATTGCATAAGGCTATGGGTCTGAAACCTGTTGGGACATCGGTGTTTTCCTGCTTGGGAATTAGAGAGATAAAGGTTGAGTTAAGGGCTGGATAGACTTAACGTGATTATTGGGATTCCTCTACTATTTCCCATATATTTGTTCCAATAAAAGACTAGTCTGCTTGAAAAAATTCTACAGTAAAACCATCAGGGCTAGGGGATTTATTTTTGGGCAAATTCCTCACTACCTCTTCCACCTCTTCATAAGTGATTTCCCCGAGGAGAGCCAGGTTTTGATCTCTAGTGACAAGAGTTGGTATATTTCTCATGATACGATCAATAGTTGCTGCTCTATTGTGATCAGGTTCTGTGATTATCTCTTTGAAATGGTTGACCAACAGGGTTTCCATCTCATTATGTTGGAGAACTCAATTTCCTACAAGGTCCTTTAGGGGAAATATCTGATTATGTTGTCTTCTATGGATCATTGCCTTATGAAAAAACATTGTATTTTTATCCCCTTCTTTGAGCCATTGAACCTAGGATTTTTGTTTCCATAACACCTCTTATTTTTTTCTGCATTCTTCTAATTGGCTTAGAATATTTCCTTCCTGGAGGACTAATTCGTCAGACTTTCCATTTAAAATCATCTGTTGCTACACTCACTTAATTTCTCCCTACACCCTTTCCTTTTCCTTGTGGATGTTTCTGAAATCATTTTTATTCCATTTTTTAACCTCTTGTTTCAAGTTTTTAAACCTTAGCTAAAAAGAGTGCATCATGTTCCTGCCCTGAATTTGATTTTCCTCCCACCATCCTTTAGATTTTTCAATAAAATTTGGATCTCTTATCCAGAAGGCTTCAAATCGAAATGGACGTTTCGTCTGGCATTCCTTCATATCGACCTCTATGCTTATCGGCCAATGATCTGACCCTAAGGTAGGTAGGATGGCTGCTTCATAGTATACATCCGTGCTCACTAGAGCTTCAGAGGCTATGAATCTATCCAATCTCGTGGCCACTTGATGGGAAGCCCCTCGTCTGTTATTCCATGTAAACTTACCATTCACCGTAGGGATATCGACTAGCCTTAATTCTATGAGTAAGTCCCTAAATAATTCCATCTCTGAATCCTCCCCTTGTATTCCTCCTTTATTTTCAGTTAGATTCATAATCATATTATAATCCCCTCCCAACAGCCAATATTTCTCAGTATGCATGTTATTTAGTGTTCGTATACTGTTAAGGAATGCCTCTCTTTCTCCTGGAATATGAGGCCCATAGACAAAGGAAATCAGGATCATTTCCTTTATTCCAATTTGTTGAAAAAGACCTGTGAGGACACTGGGTAGGAAAATCGAGGCATTTTCCATAATATCAACAGGATTCCACAAGATGGCTATTCCCGCTGCACTACCGTGTGAATCTATTGCCATTACTTCATAATGAGGTTTATAAGTTTTAAGAATATCTTCCAATTTTTGACCTGAGACTTTTATTTCCTGTATCAACATGACTTGAGGTTTTTCTATCCTTAACCTATCTTTCAGATATCTCTGCTTTCCTCTTATATTCCAGGAGATCACTTTCATTGATGAAATTTTTGAAGTTGTTGGAATACCATGTTAACGGTATTACCTTTCCTAAGTTAACTAACATTTCACCTACCATTTGGATCGATTCATGGAGGTTATTTCTCCCTTTATTTTTACTTTCTTTAGGTTGGATGTTGGTTTCCTTAATAAGGGGGTTTTCTGGGGAGATTTTTTGTTTTCGAGATTGGGATGTCAAGTATTGCTCAAATGTTTCCTTGTATAGTTTCTTCTGATCCTTCGGGATGAAGCGATCATCTAGATTTTTCCATTCTTGCAGTAGTATTTTTAAAACAACCTCTTCTGAACTTAAATCCTCTCTATTCCATTCTATTTCCATTGGTGACTGTTCAACTATTTGGTCTAGCTCTTCTACATCATTCGATTCTTACGGTGCCTTTCATTTAGATTTCTATGTTTTCTGTGGGGAAATTCCATGTCCTTCAACAAAACTTTTTTCTCCATCCTTGGATCTTTCCCCTTGTTCTTGTAATATCTCATATATGTTTTGCGTATTCTTCTGTCTTAAGTTATTTTTCTGGTTTGGTTGTTGTTTATTGTTCTTCTTTTTTCTTGTAACAATTTTGAATCCATCATCTTTTTCAGGTGACCCTTCAGTTTCCTCTGCTAATTTTCCTTGTATCTCTTCAGGGTTATTCAATGGGAAAGTTTTATAAAGATTCCCATATTCATGGCATCTACGGAAACTGAATGGGATATGCTCATAATCCAAAAGATGATGCCATATTTTTCCTTCATATTCAAGTTCTATAGACTCCGAAAGCGGTTCAGAAATATTCATATAAACACATATAATGGAAAAAGATGTATACTGACCTTGACGCGTTGTTTCTGCAATTTTAACAAAGCTACCGAGAGAGTTTCCAATACCTTCTAAAATTTCGGGATCCCAAAAATCCATTGGAAGTGCGAAGATCCTGACCCAAACCGATGCCACCAAGAAGTGTTCCTAATCAGGGTTGTAGAATTCCTCCCATTACTGCAAAAATAAACCTGCATTGTAATAAAAGTAAGGACCTCCCTCAAATATCCTTTCTTTATCAAGAATATTGGTGAATATTACTTTAAAGAACCCTCTGGGACCAAAGTTTAAGTCAATGTGGCACTTGGGTTGCCATTTTTCTTCTATCCATTTAAGTAAATCATTTTCTGTTGGTCAGATACCTATGAATTTACATATTAGTGCATGGTCTTTTATGTAGCTTCTGCACTCATCTAATTTTTTTGCTGGAATAATGAATCTGGGATTTTTCAGTGCTCATGGAAGACATTGTCCTCTTGTTTTTGCTTGCCATTGTGCCCCAGTACCGATCCAACATTCTGCGTGGATCCTCCATGTGACCCTGCTTGTTTATTGCTTTGTTCTCCTGCCGTAACATTTCGGTAGGAGGGGATCGCTCTCCCCCTGACGCGGCAGCCATTACTCCACCAGCGGCTGTGCAATACTTCTCCCCACTCAGATTCCACTTGAAAGTTTGTAGGTTACCTAAACCCTACCATTCCTCAAACCCTACCATTCTCCGTTCTCTTCGTTCACACGCCAAAATTGTGTTTACCTAAGATTATATAGCTATCATGTTTTATAAAAGAAGACGTGGGAAATTTTTTTTAAGGATGTTATAAATGCTTAAATGCATATGTAAAATATAATTTATTTAGATATGAATACAATTAAAAGAAAAATAACTTCTAAAAGGAAAAGATTAAGTTATTTATTCTACTTTTTATTTTTAATACTAAAAGTGAAAATATATATTTTTTATATAAATATTTACTTAAAAAGCCATTCAATTGTTTCTATAATGAATTTACAAATAATTTTAAATATCACATTTTTTAAGAATGAGAAATGAAAATGTATATTTATATATAAATACTCACTTTAAATTAATTAAAAAAAAATTCAAATGTTCTTATAATGAAGTTATAAATAAGTTTATAAATTTTGAAGAGAAATTATAGGGTTTCATCTATTCTGACAAAATTCTAAATCACCTTATGCAGCATACAGGAGGAGGGGATCTTTCCCCTGATTTTACAATGTCACCGATGGGAATCCCAAATTGGTAAACCCATTTGACCACAAACCACTCTTACACTTGACTAGCAAGATATAAGGTGACAGACTGAAGCACCTTAGTTCATCCTCGAAACCGTTATTTGATGCAGGCTAGAAAGCCCACATATCTAGCCACTACTTTCCCAAAGCTTCTAAAGACCCCAAATTTGAGATTAAATCCACAAACATCGAGAAATATATCCAATTTATGCAAGATTATGTCCTCATCGGAAATTTCCCAGGTTTCTAGCCAATAGAAAACATGCTTATTACCTGGATCCAAAATAAATGGAAACTAGGGCTAGATAAACTTGGAGCTTGAGGCCAAAGGTTACTTCACAATGATTTTTATAATTTGGAGGATAAAATTAGGGTCTTTGATGGAGTCCCATTCTTCTTAAACTCAACAAGATTATATCTCTGGTTCTAAATGGAAACATTCAACCTTGATAAGAAAAAAATTACAACAACTCTTGTTTGGATCCATCCTTATTCCCTACCTAGGGAATTTTGGGAAGAAGAAAACCTCGAAGGCATTGGAAATGTGCTTGGGTATTATGTTAAAACTTCAGAGGTCACAAAATGAGGGTTTACACCTCGTATGCTCTTACCTATGTATATATGGATTTTTCTTAGCCTCTCCCAACATCCATTGATATCTATTATAGGGACAATCTATGACAGGAACTAATGGATTATGAGCATGTACACTTCCATTGTAGGTGGCGTCATGAATATGGGCATATCTACAATGATTTTCCCCTATAGTGTCATATCCTCCTTTGAGATGAGAACCTCTCTAAGAAAAATAAGGCTTTGTTTAGGTAAACTCAATATGCAAACACCCATGTCTCAATTCTTCTAGACGTCGATCAAGGTTTCTCCACTCAAAATAAATTTTAAACCCTAGTTGAGCCCTCAACAAAAGATCTACAAGAAAACCTAGAAAGAGGCCAAAGTGGCCTTTCTACAACTCTGAACAAGAGGCACAAAGAGGATTCATCAATCACATTTAATCCTTAACATCATCAGAGTGATTGATTGCTAATCTATCCATGAAAAAAAAAGTTATAATGACCAAAGTCCCACCCCAGGAGGCACCAGATGGATTACAACAAATGGAATTGGTCTCTCTTGATATCCAAGCAATGGAAATATAATGGAAAAGCAAGGATCCCAAAACCATACCAAAACACCTTCTTCAAATCCTCAAGAGAGCTCTAATCAAAGCCAATACTAGGCTACCTATAAATCCAACAATTCCAACCCCTTCTCCCTCTAACATTGGAATTAATCTAGAGAATCCCAAAGAACAAACAAAGCTAGCTAAAGAAGTGATCCAGTTGGATATTGGTGGCCACCCACCTATTCCATTTGGACCCCCACCACCGGTCTTTCAATTTTTCAGTTTCAACACAACTTACTATTTTTAGCAGTTTTTTGGGTCGTGAACTTCCGAAGCTGTTTTGAGGCCCTAAACGATGTTTTTTGGGAAAACTGGGAACAACATGGAAGTTCCTTTGATGTTGATCACATCAAAATTTTTAGTCCTCAGATATATCTTTCTAGCGAGGTAGTAAACAAATATCATATGCCAAAGTTATGTCCCAGGAAGTTGATGTACCGATTTACTCAAACAAGGCCCATAGTTTTGGCATTTCATCTCCTAGGGTTAGGTTTTTGGATATTTAGGGTTTTCCATTGTTTCTCAACAATAAATAGGCCTTTCAGCCTCATTGTCACATAGTTCAGAGACCTGTAGCTGCCACATATATTCTCAGAGATAAGCTACCAACGCCCTATCTAGTTTATTTCCATTATGTTTGTAAGCATATTTCAATAATTTTTTATTAATGAAATGAAGTTTTATTTCCGCTGCATCTCCGTGTTTGTGTCTATTTTTGTATTTTATTGTTTTCCTACATAAATCTGGATCAGTGGTATCAGAGCGGTCTGCTCTTTCTCTATTTTTCTTTTCATGTCCCCAACGTTGTCAGGGTATAAGGAGTTAGGGCTTGATCTGGTTGAACCCTTACAAGATCATCCTCGAAAAACCTGACGACCTCCCATGGTGGAAGAAAAGAAAGATGAGGGAGTAGGAGATCCTATCAAATTATTGCTTTAGGAGGCCCTCGAGAAACAAAGGAACATGATGATGGATAACATTACCCAAATCCTTCAATCGTTGCCCACCGACGACGCATATGCATCCAACAACCACTTTGGAGGCACCACTCCTTTCAAGGTACAGGTCAACTTCAAAATTCTTGTATTTGAAGGTCAGATAGATGCGGACGCCATAGATAGATGCTTTAATTTGTTGGAAGTGTGCTTCTCAGTCCATGATTTCTCTGACCAAGAAAATATTACTTTTTCACTCCTCAAAGCCAACCCCCATGTCAAAGACTAGTGGGAAACCTAATGTGAGAAAAAGGAAGGGAGGAAACCCTCTCTATTCTCGGCTGCACCCACTTGGAATTTGTTCTGAGATAGCATCAAGGAAAAATATTACCCTAGGGGGAGCTATAACTACAAGTACATCCAATGGACCACGCTGCGGAAACAAAGGGATCAAGATGTTCATGAACTGACGAGTTTGTTCCATACCCTTCACATAAAGTTGGGTATTAAAGATTCAGAGAGAAATTTGGTGCTCAAGTATTACAGTTGTTTGCATAGATACATTCAAGAGGAAATGGAGTTCCTCGACATTATCTCACTTGGCACGACATACTTTTATTCTGCCAAGATAGAGTAGAAATTTAAGAAGAAGAAGCGAGACTTTGGGTCCGTGAATCCTAAGCTAGGGAAAGGCGCCTCGCAAATCGCAGAACAAGGGGAAAATCCAAAGCAAGGTGACTCAGAAAAACACCACAAATCCAAATAAGGGCACGAGGAAGTGGTGTGAATTTCATAACCGCCCCACTCACAGCACAAATGAGTGTCGGGCCAAATAGTTGTTGGTGGAAGAACTGAAGGCACTCGAATTAGATGCATTTTCTGATCCTGAGTCAGAACGAGACAAGGGTGATGAAAAAGGGAAGAAGATCATTGATGCATATCCCAATACCATTGTTGCCACCGCCATGCTCTAGGGGGAGGATATGATGAACCCTTAATTAAACTGAGAGGGGGGGGGGGGTGAATCAGTTTAATACATTCATGGAATTTTAAAACTTTTTCTTTAAACTTATTTACACCTCCATTTCATAATCAAATTAATATATAATGAAACAACAATCTTAATATGTGATCAACAAGTGTTAAGAAAATTACATACAGTATATCAACACATAATCATCATGCACATAGACAACATATATAAGTGGAAACCCATAAGGGAGAAAACCACATCTTATTATTGGTGTGATGCAAAGGCAAGATCCAACTCCCTCTCACCACTGATTTTATGTAGGATCCAACCTACAGGAGGCTACTACCTCAAATTATGCAAGCTACAACATGCGAGGAAGCTCCAACTCCCATCCATTTTCTGCAAGCTACAACCCACAGGAGGCTCCTACCTCAACCAGCTACAACTGGACATCTATCAAGCTACAACTTGATATGGAAGCACCAACTCCCTCACACTTCAATAAAATCGTATGATCATTTACTTGGATAGCTCTGTTTTACTCCTTCTTCACTGCCACCCTTTCAGCCTTCAAATCTACTTCATATCAGCTCTGGATGTGCACAACATCTTTATCTGTTCTCTCTCATTCTTCCACTCTCTAACCTCACTATGCACATTACAATAACATCATTTATAGAGACAATTTCATGGTTGTTTGCATTCTATATGGGAATATGAAGTGAACATGCATAACTCTTTTCCTTCCACCCACTCATTTCCTCACTCAGCATATTAAGGATATTACAACAATACATACACTCATTTTAGTATCAATTGGAGTTTTTCTTTGCCTTAGAGACTTTCCTTTTCATAAAAAACAATATAAAATAATTAATGAATTTACATTTACAGTTACAACAATATTTCAATTCAGCCATTTCAACTTCTTGCTTTTCTTTTCATTTTTTCTTCTAGTCTATTGTCCCTTTGTCTTCTCTACCTTCTATTATATTTCCAACTATGTTGCAGCATTACTGTCTTAGCCCGATTTGACCCAATTCTTACGTTTCAAACAATGCTACTCTACCCTTCTTTTTCCCGACTCTGTCTATTATATTTAACCGCAATGTTCAACATTCTTTACACGCACTGTCGGGTCTCTCTATCCGAGTTCTTTTTCCATGCGTTCAAGCCTTTTCTATGTAACCCGAGTCGACCTCCGCTTCCAAATTTTTCTTCATAAAAACAACACAAACACACTAAACCTGGACATGAAATATGTTAATATTTACCTCTGAATTGAATTGCGTCTGCTTCATAAATCGCACTTCGTACTTCGGCGTTCCATAGATTTTACATTATAAACTCATTTTTTCTCCTCTGATGCGATTTAACACAGGAAAATATTTACATCTAGATTTGAAATCCTTTGGAGTTCACCTTTGAAACTACATCGCATTCGGGCCTCTTTATCGCACTTCACAACTTTACCAATTTAAATATTTCAAAATACTTGTGATTTAGCAAACTCCATTTCGCACGCTGCAAATTTTAGAGGTTAGAAAAGACTGTGTCCCTTATCCTATGCAATTTGCGATCTGCTTCGCATCACATCGCAAACCAAATTACTTATCGTGCAAGTCTTAGCTATAACATCAAAACTTGCTGATGTACAAAATACCGTGGGATTGTGACTTAATCTCCACCGTTGATCGAAGCCGAGATATAACGGTCCTCACGACTCCTTAGCTGATATACTTTGCATCACAAATTAGCTCATTTTCGTTGCGATCACACATTCTCCTTCTTATCACACCACAACTAAAACAATTAATCTTGCGAACTCTTAACGTATAAATCTAAAACTTGATGATAGCGATGTGCGCTATGCGATAAAAGGTTCGAGCTCAACTCTTCCCGACTCATTCACGACTGTTCTTCATTGTTGCACATGTTTATTAATTTACTCAGGCACTTTCATGACTCTTCCCACTCGTGCATGACTTGACCCAACACATTCACAACTCGACCCAAACCTTGCTGCCTTTGCTCTTTTGCTGCCTTTGTTTCTTTTTCTCCTTGATAACGATTCTAATGCTGCTCCTTGTGCCCCTTTTCCATCAATGACAATATTTCTAATAGTATCCCCCTTTGGCATTGATGGAAAAAAATCCAACAACACTCCATTACTTCCTCCAAGAATTCCTCCCCCTTTCATTCTGAGAAGTGCCTTTTTTCCTCTGCTTGCTTTTCCTCCCCCTTTGACATCAATGGAAAAGGGTTACACATTTTCTAGTGTAGTTTCGATCTTTGCACTACTTCTCTTTGAGTTGTGTATAGGAATTATTCATTTTGTCTTTATACCTTGCTGCTCCAAACTAGTGTATAAGAGTTGTTGAGAGAACACTTTGAAAATCATTGAATTTGCATGTATAGTGCTTAAATGTGCTAGACTTCTGAAGATATAATCACTTGATGTACTTTTTCCATAATACTCTGATCTTGAGGACCTGTACCATACCACTGCTCCACTAATAACACTTGGTATTCTACTGATAGGAAGGCTTCTTGCTCCAAATACCAATTGATGGATGATGTAATGAAATAATGATGATAACCATTTCTCTTATTCATCCTCCTTAAGAAAATTTTGTTTCATTATTAACACTTGCAGAGAGACATACAGTGTAATAATCCTCTGTAGATATTTACCATCTCCATAGCTCTATCTCTTCTATGACAAATTTTATGGGTTTCTCTCCCCCTGGAATGATGCTTCTTGTATGATACTGACTGGTCGATTGCACTGTTTCTATTCCTGATATTGCAGCCTTTCTGGTGCATTTTCATCATCAATTTTTTTTTTTTTTTTTTTTTTTGCTTTCTAATCATATCAGAGAGTACCATCTGTAGACACTACCCCTAGTTTGTCTCTTATATATTCGAATGGTTCTCTAGCAAGAGGTTTTGTGAATATGTCTATTGTTTGTTCCTTTGTTGGTATGTATTCCATCTCTAGTATTTTATCTGCTACTTGTTCTCTGAGGAAGTGGTACTTTGTTGGGATATGCTTGGTTTTCGAATGAAGTACTAGATTTTTTTATATACTTATTGCACTTGTATTGTCACATTTGATAGAAACAGGTTCAGTGATGCTTACCTTCATGTCTTGAAGAATTTGTTTCATCCACATCACTTGTGTGCAACAAGTTGCTGCTGCTATGTATTTCGCTTCTATTGTAGATAGAGAGATGGATGTTTTCTTCTTGCTTAACCATGCCACCAGACTTTCTCGCAAATAGAATTCACCTCCACTTGTGCTTTTCCTGTCATCCACACAGTTGGCCCAATCTGCATCTGTATATGCTGCCAATGTGAAATATTTGCCTTTCGGATACCATAGGCCATAATGTGCAGTTCCTTGTAGGTATCTAAATATCCTCTTGATTGCTAGCAAGTGATTTTTTTTTGTGCTGCTTGATATCTTGCCACAAGTCCTACTTCCAACATAATTTCTGGTCTAGAGGCAGTTAGGTATAGCAGGCTTCCTATTATATATTTTTAAAGTCTTTGATCTACATCTGAGGATCCATCATCAACACATAACTTGCATCCAGTGATCATGGGAGTTGACATAGGTTTGTAGTCTTCCATATGGAATCTTTTTAACATGTCTCTTAAATATTTTTCTTGTGAAATGAATACACCTTTGTTCTTTTGTAGAATTTGAAGTCCTAGGTAGAAGGTAAGCTCTCCAATCATAGACATCTCAAATTATGACTTCATCTCTTCTACAAATCCTTTTACTAACTCATCCTTTTTGCTACCAAACATGATGTCGTCTACATATACTACTACAATTAAGAGTTAATTTTCGTCAACCTTTAGATACAGATTGTTGTCTACTCCTCCCTTCTTGAAACCTTATTTTTGAAATTACTTGTCTAACCTAGAATACCATGCATGTGGTGCTTTTTTGAGACCATATAGGGCTTTCTTTAATCTGTACACATAGTCGTGTTTATCTGCTAAGGAAAATCCTTCATGTTTCTCCATGTATACTTCTTCCTCTAGATCTCCATTTAAGAAGGCAAAAATCACATGAATTTGATATACCTTGAAATCATCATAGCATGCGAAAGCCGGGAACATTCTAATTTCTTCCATTCTTGCTACAGGGGAAAAATTTTCATCATAGTCAAGTCCTTCGATTTGAGAGTATCCCTTACATAAAAGTATGGCTTTATTTTTGATTACCTGACCTTGTTCATTCATCTTATTCTTGAATATCCACTTTGTTCCAATGACATTTTCCCCAGCAGGTCTTGGCATTAACTCCCAGGTCTTATTCTTCTCAATTTGGTCTAATTCTTCATTCATAGCATTTACCCAGTTTTTTTCCTTGCTGGCTTATCGAAATTCTTCGGTTCTATCTGTGACAACATGGCTAGGTATGCTTCCTCGATCTATTCAGCTAGTTGTCTTCTAATTTAGACTCCTGCACTCTTGTCTCCAATGATTTGATCTTCTGGATGGTTCTTTTGCATGTGTCTTGAGGCACCTTTTGAGTTTATTTCTGTATCTTCTGTTGTCTTATGATGTTCTTGATTTTCTTGATTTTCATCTTCATGATCATCTGAAAGATTGACATAGTTTGTACTTTTGGTTTTGTATGGTAGTTCTTCATCCAATCTCACATCAATGCTTTCTACAATTTTATGCAGTCTTTTGTTGTAGCACCTGTAACCTTTAATCTTTGATGTATATCCCAAAAATATTCCTTGATCAGCTCTTTCATCATACTTCCCCAATTTTTCATCATTATTATTTATGAAAATTTTTCTTCCAAAGACTCTAAAGTGCTTAATTGATGTCAGTTTCCCATGCCAGAGTTCATATGGAGTCTTGTCACAGTTTGGTATGAGATGAGATTTGTTGAGAATATGAATGGTTGTGTGTACTTCTTCTGCCCAGTAGGTTTGAGGAATATTCCTTTCTTGCGTTATGGCTCTGGAAATCTGTCATATCAAACTGTTTTTCCTCTATGCCACTCCATTATGTTGAGGTGTACATGCAACTATAAACTGTTGCTTTATCCCACATTCATTGCACAGGTCTACAAAATCATCGTCTATGAATTCACCTCCTTTGTATGATCTGATGCATTTTAGTTTACATCCAGTTTTATTTTCTGCTAGTGCCTTGAATATCTTAAATTTATCAATGCTTTAGATTTATACCTGAGAAATGCCACCCACGTTAATATGGAAAAATCATCAATTATCAGCATGTAATATGATTCTCCACCTGGTGCATTTGTTCTTGAAGGTTCGCACAAGTCCATGTGTACAAGCTGAAGAGGCTTACTTGTAGATAGTTGGTCTTTAGATTTGAATGATGTGCGAGTTTGTTTGCCCAGTTGGCAAGACTTACATATGGTATTTGGTGGCTTCTTTATTGCAAGAAAATCTCTGACAAATTTCTTTTTGCTCAGTTTGATGATGTGGTCAAAATTTAGATGTCCCAATATTCTATGCCATAACCAAGATTCGTCAATTTTGCTGATGTGGCATGCTTCTTTCTTTTCTTCTACTCTATAGACATTAATCTCTATTCGAACACCTTTGATCAAGGTCTTTCCAATGGTGATTGACCTCACTTCACAATCTTGGGCTCTGTAAAGGACCTCATAGCTTTTATCACAAATTTGACTAACACTTAGCAGATTAGATTTTAGACCATCCACAAAAAGTACATCCTGAACCTCTCCTCTTCCATTATTCATGCTAACTGTGCCTTTTCCATTGATTTTCCCTGCTCTATAATTACCGAATGTTACATTCCCAGATTTCTTTTCATAAAAAGTTACAAACTTGCTTCGGTCTCCAGTCATATGTTTTGAGCACCCACTGTCCACATACCATTGATTGTTTTGATATTGAGAAATTAGAACCAGATCACATTTATTTAGCTTCCTTTTCCATTGCATGCAATTGTTTGTTTGGTAAATTTCCTGAGGAGATGGATCACAGTCTTTGAGAGGACATTCGTGAGACTTGTGAACATGTTTATGGCAGCAAAAACATTTGATTGTATTTTTGAATGGATTATGTAAACGAGTGAATCCACCTGTTAACCACCTATAAAATTTGTTATAGCAAAAGGTGGCTAAGAATTTTTGAGCCTTCAAGGAAAAAATTTTATTACTAAAAAGTGTTGGCTCTTGAAGACTCTTAAAGGCCTCATGCCTTTCCTCTGTCCAAAACTTCACTGTTGTTTCCCTTCAGAACTCAGAAATCTTGCTGATTTCCAAGCCAGAATACTGCTGCAAGCACCATTTCCCTTTTCCCCTTCTCCCAAAACTAAATTTCATTTGCTCCCCTTTTTCTCCATAAAACTCCTCTATTTTCATGAATCCTTTTCTCCCTTTCATGAAAATCCTCTTTACATAGTTTAAAACTCTTTTTTAAACTATATCGGAACCTTCAATTTCCCTTGAAAACCATTGGAAATCCATAAAAATAAAATTTTTTATATGTCGTAGACTTAAGCCCCCTTGGGCTAAGTCTCTAACCCTTCCATTTCATATGCCCTAGTGCTGAAACCAAGCGCCAGTCTTCCAAGCATTTATCGCGTCCTCCGATGCCGGTTAGCCCTTTCTTCATAAGCCTCTGGTCTTATTATCTCCCATGTGCCCCACGGCCCCGCAATCGGGCGCCAAGCCATTTTTAGTATTAATTATTTCTGCCCAAAGTTTAAAACCTTTGGTTATATATTAAAACTCGTCGGTTTTATTATATTGTAAATTTCCGCAGGTTCAAAGTTTCAGCCGATCTCCACCGTTGATCTGATCTGCAGATTGACGGTGCGAAGTCCATCAGCCCGATGGTCCCCACCGTCCATTAACCGATTGCAAAACTGCACGGTATCCATCGCACCGCCTTTGGGGCAAGGGTGGTTTTTTCCCGATCGGCAGCGATTCCATACGTTGGCCGACGCGTGTCCCGTGTACTATTTGAAAACTGCCCCCCCATTGTGCATTAAAGTTCAGAAACAAACCTGGTGCGATATTGTTGTATATCGTCCGATCTGGGCTGGGCTATCCAATGGTTATCGCTCACCGAAGATGCCCAACAGTTAACCGGGCTACGACGCGGCATTCAATAAATCTCCACTGTCGATCTGGTCTGCAGATCGACGGCCCATATTCCATCACCCTGATTCATCACCCGGTCAAACATTTTCTGCTTTGACTCTCCGTTTCCGCTCCCGACCGTCGATCTCTGCGTGATCGACAGCTCTGATTTAAACAAATCTTCTGCCTTCTCTATGACTTCTCCCGATCAATTCTGACCATTGGATGATGCCATCCAACGGTGATGCTTCCCCCACATGTCCTCCGTAGCAGTAAACCTATATATGCAGGATTTTTTAATATTTGTTTGTATTTTGCAGGGTTTAAATGATTTTCTTGCCATTTTTGAAGAAAATTCGAAAGAAGAGGGTGACGATCCTCTTGCCTTCGATTCAATAAAGAAAATCATCACAGGGTTTAGACTTCACGTTTTATCAATGATTCGCAAGGCATTGATGCCATTCGACCCCTGCGCAGCCTTGCACACCAGCGAAAAAACATGAATCAAGCACAGTGAAAGAGTATCAGTGCAGAAAACCAGAAATATGCCAGAATAGAAGATTGAAGACAGCTATTGTGGGGATTACGTCTAAGATGGTTTATCAAAAGCCTAATTCCCAGAGTTAAGTTTAAACAGATAGAAAGGCCTCCACTGCCACATTTGAGGTGAATTGATTCCTCCCAGCTACCATGCGTGCCACTTATGCCTTAAAGCATTTAACAGAGGCCGAAGTTATTGTTTAAAATCATATATTTTGCCTCAACACAGCCGAAGAGTTACTTTTGCAAGGAACTTCAATGCAAAAACTATCTGCAGAGTTACTTCAACGTAACGCAGAGCCTCAAAGCCAATAAAATCCCCCACCAAGCTTAATTCATAAATGTAAAACAGTTGATACAGACAGAATGTTGGTAAACTTCTCCATTGAGCCCCTCAAAGGCTGAGAAGTCTTGGATCTGTATTAATTGTCCTGAGAGATCTTTTATCAGATCTCACCTCCTCATTCTTCTATAAATACTTCTGAAGAAGATGAGAAACTGTTGGTTATAGAACTTTGATATACACTTGAGCTTAAAATTCTGATTGTAAATAGTGTTCACTGGATCTTGGAGCTCTACTGGTGATAGATAGGTTAGGCTGAGATGTGTAGATGGTTGCTAGACTAAAGCACTGGACTTAAAGCTGTAACTGGTTTGGAGCATCAATACAAGCTGATTTATGGGATCCTGGTCTATGTTGGCGGTGATGTTTTTCTTATTGTAACTTGTCATTTTGTTTCTGTTTTCACTGTGTTCCATTTTCTCTTATAGAGAACAACATGCATAGATTTAGGACCTACTGTACATCAGTAACCTTCTCTGACTAAAAATATTTATCTGAATGTTTTCTTCTAAATTGTGTTATTTAGGGATGATTTGTTTCAGTTCAAGCATAGGAATGTTATGACTCGCCTTATTGTCTTAATGTAATGTTTTCTAAATTGTGTTATTTAGGGATGATTTGTTTCAGTTCAAGCATAGGAATGTTGGTGTTCCCTCGTCTTATAGTCTTAGCTAAATGTTATTCTTAAATGTTATTTTCAGTATATGTTTAGTGAAGATGAACTGAGGAAGATATGGTGAGCCCTGGTCCCGGTTTTATCCCCACAATTGTCTAAATGTTTCCCTTGGAATGTGTTAAAAGCTAGCTAGTTTAGAAGTACTTACTAGATCTTAGGCCATTCTGTGTTATCTTTGTGTTTGTCTTGAAAGTAACCAAGTAAAGCAGAGCTAGGAGAGGATTTTTGGTGAGCCCGGTCCGCTAGTTTCTACTCCAAAGGTTGCCTTCAAGTTTCCCCTGGTTTTAAAGTGTTTTCTATTGAAAGTGTATCAAAGGCTGGCTAGTTTAAAAGTACTTACCAGATCCTAGTTTACTTTTATGTTTTTATTGAGTCTATGTCAAAGGCTAGCTAGTTTAGAAGTACTTACCAGATCCTGGGCTGCTCTTTTTTCTGCATCTGTTAATTTCTCCTTCTTATTGTATCATTTCATTCCATAAATAAAACTTCAAAGAGATCCTTAGACATAGATGACTTGCCCCATGGACCACTCTTGCCTCTTGCTGTTCCAATTAAACCTTATTATGACTCCATAGCCCAATGGACTAAAACCTGCAATTATCTATCTTTTTGGCTGAAGCTTACTCTGATTGCTTGCAACTTCTCACCTTTGAAACTCTTTCCACTTAGGACTTTCCACCTCAAACAATAATCATGCTCAACCATCCAAAAAACAAACAAACCCTTGGCCTTCATAACTAGCCTAATATCATTACCCAAAACTTCAAAGACAAATCCATCTTTGCACTTATTGGAGAGATCCCTCTCCGGATTCAAGAGGGATAGATCCTAGAATCCCAAAGTGGTTGAAATGATGTTTCTCCCTGAGATCGGACTTTGCCAATATTTCTGATTACAGGGAGCTAACACCACCATTGTTCTTAATTCCCCTTGACTTTCCATACTCCAATATCTGTATATACGCTCTGCACTCCATGGATTTATGACCGAACCTTTTACAACAAAACAATACCCATGGAAATAGTATTTGTCTATGGCAGAGAAAGTTGTTTGGGGATATATCCATCTGGTCATATGAAATTTATGCCTTTTGAAGCCATTTGATTTGAGCTAGAATGTTGCTTGGATGTTTAGTCCTCTTATTTCTAGGGCTTTCCTTATGGTGGGTTTTTTCTGCAATTCATGAGGATTTGGAGGGTTTCCCATATTTTTGTTCTCAAATAGATGGGCATTAGAATTTTCTTTTTGTTGTGAAACCAGCTCCAAAAAGAGAAGAAAAGAGATATCAACGCCTTAGAAATAAGCCACTTAGAGGGGGCAACCTCCAATACATTACATGAATGAAAAATTCTTGGATGATTCAAATTACAAAAACTCCTTTCTATATATAGGAGTCCATGGGGCCAGAATGTAATCCTAGTGGGGCCACAATGTAATCCTAGCCGACCTAACAATAATAATTTAAGGGCACAATAATAACAATATGAGGGTTACAAGGGTACAATAATAACAATAAGGGGGTTACACTGACAACAATAAGGGACTATACTAGTAATATAGGGACCTAACATGCCCCTCTCCTTCAAAAAGGTATTGTCCTCAACGCTTGAGTAGCTTTGGGTGCTTCTGTATAAAATTCTCATCCTCCCATGTAGAATCTTCAGTGGGTAAGTTCTTCCACTTGATGAGATACTCTGAAATTGATCGATTTCATAGCTGTCGAGTTCTTGTTTCTGTGACCGCTTCAGGTTCCAATATGATTTTTTCTTCCTCATCAAGTTTAGGCAATATTTTTTGAAGTGGAATATTTTCACCTATAACCTTCTTTAAGCATGAAACATGGAAAATTGGATGCACTCGTGAAGAAGCAGGAAGCTCCAATTTGTATGCCATAGTACCAATATTTTGCAACACCTTGTAAGGACCATAGTACTTTGGTGATAATTTATTATCCTTCTTAGCTTGCTTGAGGGACATTTTTTTGTATGTTTGTAGCCGTAAAAATACCCAGTCTCCTACATCAAAACTTCTCTCGCTGCGATGTTGATCTACCTGTTGTTTCATTTGATTTTGTGCCAAATTCAGGTTGTCCTTTAAGAGTCGGAGAACTTCTTGTTGATGCTCAATGTGATCTTCCACTGCTTGAACCTTCAATTTTTATCTTAAAGATGATGTGATGGATGGTGGTTGATATCCATAAAGTTCCATAAATGGGGTCATTTTTGCTGCAGTATGGAAGGAAGTGTTATACCACCATTTAGCTAGAGGTAACCACTTGACCCATGTGTTTGTTTATCAGATACAAAACAACGAAGATATCCTTCCAAACATTTATTTACTATATTAGTTTGACAATTGGATTGAGGATGATAATATGAGCTATGAGCTAATTGAGCACCCAAACAATAAAATAACTCCGTCCAAAAATTTCAAGTAAAAATGGGATCTCTGTCGTTCACAATAACCCTTGGGTTTCCATGTAGCTTTTGAATTGTGTCCATAAATGTAGTATCAACTGTACTTGCTTTAAATGGATGAGATAATGCACAAAAGTGTGCATACTTGGTAAGTCTATCAACTACCACCATGATGACACTCTTTCCTTCGGACTTAGGTAAACCCGTGATAAAATCCATTGAAATCTCCTCCCAACGTTGACTTGGAATGGATAAAGGTTGTAGAAGTCCCGGGGTCTTAATTGTCTCAACTTTATTCTGCTGGCAACCCAAACATTCCGCCACAAACTTTTGAATATCAGATTTAAGGCCATCCCAAAAAAATTCTTTCTTCACCCTGTGGTAAGTTTTTAAAAATCCTGAGTGTCCTCCTAAAGGAGAAGTGTGCAATTCCAAAAGAATCTTTTATTTTAGTTGGGAATTCTTACAAAGATATAAGCGATCTTTGTACCATAAGGAATCATTTTTCCAACTAAATGTATCAGATGTACTAGGATCTTGTTGCAACTTTTGAATGAGTGTCCACATGTCTTCGTCCTTCTTCCATTCATCTCTTGCTTCGGTTATCCAATCTAGTTGGATAATAGAAATGGCACAAAGCAATGCTTCCACCTCTTCATTCTTTCTTGAGAGTGCATCTGCAACAACATTTAACTTCCCTTTTTTGTATATTATTTCAAAGTCATAACCCAACATCTTTGTGACCCATTTTTGCTGCTCTTCTGAAGATAGTCTTTGTTCCAAAAAGTGTTTAAGACTATCATGATCAGTTTTTACCTTGAAGTGTCTTCCCTTTAGGTAAGTTCGCCATTTCTTTAGTGCATGCAGTATTGCTAACATTTCCTTCTCATAAATAGGTTTCTGTAAATACTTTCCTTTGATTGGACGACTTTGAAAAGCAATGGGTCTTCCTTCCTGCATTAAAACTGCACCAATTCCATTTCCTGAGGCATCACATTCCACAATAAAGGTTTTTGTGAAGTCTGGCGTAGCTAAGATCGGTGCTAGGCACATTTCCTCTTTAAGATGTTCAAAGGCCTTAGTTGCTTCAGGAGTCCATGAAAATGCATCTTTCTTCAATAATGTTGTTAGAGGTGCTGCTATTCTCCCATAATTCTTAACAAACTTGCGATAATACCCTGTTAACCCAAGAAATCCTCGCAACTGATTTATGGTTGTGGGGAATTTCCATTCCTTAATGGCTTTAATTTTGTTAGGGTCTACCTTAACACCCTCGTGAGATACAATATGACCCAGATATTCCACCTCTTGTACTCCAAAGAAACATTTGATGTTTTTGCATATAATTGTTTCTCCTGCAATAGTTTGAGCACCCTGTCAACATGTTGAACATGATCCTTCCAAGACCTGCTGTAGATTAGTATATCATCAAAAAATACTAGCACAAATTTTCTAAGGAAGGGTTTGAAAATGGAATTCATCAACCCTTGAAATGTAGAAGGTGCATTGGTAAGGCCAAAAGGCATGACCAAAAATTCAAAATGACCCTCATGAGTTTGAAATGCTGTTTTTGGAATATCTTCAGTCTTCATTCTAATTTGATGATACCTTGAACGAAGATCCAATTTCGTAAAATAATTGCTCCATGTAATTCATCCAATAATTCATCAATCATAGGAATGGGAAATTTATCTTTAATGGTGAGTTTATTGAGCTCCCTATAATCTGGTCACATGCGCCATGATCCATCCTTCTTGTGTACCAATACTGCAGGAGCAGAGAAAGAACTTTGACTAGGTTGAATTATACCCGCCTCTAACATTTCTACAATCATACGTTCAATTTCGCTCTTTTGGACATAAGGATATCTATAAGGCCTAATTTTTGGAGGAACACTTCCTGAAATCAAATGAATAGCATGATCATGATCATGAATAGGTGGGAGTCCTTTTGGAGTTTCAAAAACCTTGGAATGATTGTCCAAGACTTTTTGGAGATCTTCAGAAATACATGATTTTGATGTTGGAACTTCTAGTGAGCATAATTGTGCAATTATGCCTCATTGTTCTTTATTTAGAAGTTTTTTCATGACATTAGAGCTTATTATCTTTCCCGACTTCCATGCAATACCCCGTAATTCAACTTCCTTTCCTTTTGAAAAAAATTTCAAGAAAAGTTCTTGAAAATTAAAAGCTACCGTCCCCAAAGATTGTAACCATTGTACTCCTAGTACAACATCAGCACCTCCCATAGGAATGGAAAGCATTGGAATATTCAATACATATTCCCCCATGGTTAGCTTGATATTATAGCATTTTCGAGAGAAATTTATAGTTCCTCCATTTGCAACCATCACTTGACATTCTGGTGCTGGGTATAAGAAACAATTCAATTCCTTGGCTACCTTACAATGAATAAAATTATGGGTACTACCTGAATCAATCAACACTATTACCTTTTTCTTCTTGATATGTCCTTCTATATTGAGATTTTGAGGAGTGATAATTCCTGCCAATGCATTACACGATATGGTCGGACTCATTTCTTCCTCTTCTAGGGTTGGTTCCTGGTGTATATCCCCTTCTTGTTCATTTTCTTCTTCCTCTTCACAATCTATGTAAAATAATTTCTTCTCAGCACACTTATGACCTTTAGTGTATTTGCTATCACAACTGTAGCAAAGCCCTTTTGCTCTTTTTTCTTCCAATTGTTGTGGTGTCAACCTTGTAGGTTGTGGAAATCTAGGAGTAGCAACACTTCCCTCTTTTTAGAAGTGAGTGGTAGGCTTCCTTGTCGCCATAATTTTACATTCAATTTTTCTTGCCAACCTGAATGCCTTCTCCAATGAATCAGGTTCCAAAACACGAAATTCATGTTGGATGTTATCCTTTAAAGTACCTATGAAGAGATCAATCCTGTGTTCCTCTGGAATATCAGTTACCCTTATATTCAATTTTTGGAAGTCCTCAATGTGCTTCCCCATTAAACCCTTTTGTTTGAGATTTATCAATTGGCTAAAGAAGGTGTTGCTCTTTGTATCCTCATAATGTGCTATCATTTCCTCCGTAAAAATTGACCAAGTGACAATTTTTTTATGGGAGAAAAGCCATCGATACCATACAAATGTGTTTTTTTCTAAATGTAAAGTTGCAATGCGTACCTTTTGTGTGTTTTTCACATTATGGAGATCAAAATATTGCTCCATCTGTAGTATCCATGTTACAGGATCCTTTCCATAAAACTTCCTCATATCCATTTTTGGAATGTGGTGGTTCTTCCCGCCAACATTAGATTTTATGAAACCACGATTATCATTTATTTTGTTCTCATCATGAGTTTCCTCTACTATATTTTCACCATTAGGAAACATTTCTTGTATCAACTTTTTCAAACCTTCCATGTCTTCTTTTAGATCATTCTTCATGTTTTCCATTTTCTCATCGATCTTAACTTCCATGTCATCCATCTTAGATTCCATGCCATCTTCCATGCCGTCTATCTTAGATTCCATGCCATTCTTCAAACCATCCATCTTATATTCCACGCCTTTCTTCAAATCATCCATCTTAGTTTCCACGCCTTTCTTCAAAACTTCCATGTCATTTTTTGTTGCTCTTTGCGAGAGCGAAATTTGTTGCACTTGCTCTTGTAATTTTGATATGTCATGTTGCTATTATTCGTCTTCATGAGTCATAGTAGAGATTTCTAAAGGTTTAATGGGTGTTGAATTCTTTTTAGGGGCCATTTTAGAATCCAATAATGATATCTATTCTACAATATTCCCTTGGAATCAATTCAACTTGATTCTTCAAACAAGACTTATGCAATTCGGAAAAACAAAAATACACACCTTTTACTTGCTTTTTAAAAGCTCGATATTGAAATTGAATTATATCTATAATTGCGTGTCCTCAATATCTGAAATTCAGCCCTGTAGTAGCCTTCTGAAGCTTCTTTCAAATGCCATAGGTCTGATCTGAGTTTGATTCTTCAAGGAAAACTTATGTCCAATCTCCCACAATGACCTAATTTTGGACTGGTTCAGTAGAGAAAACTTGTATGACTTTCCACGTGTCACTGTTTTCTCCTTTGGCTCTAAAATTGATAGGCCAAAAAATACACTCCATGTACTTGTGGGCTCTTTTTACAGAATTCCAATCTGATGCTCAGAGAGAGAGATATGAAGATTTTCCCACTGTTAGAGTCGGTCTTTACATCCCTTCGTCAGAGATCATTCCTCTTTTTGCACTTCACTGTTTAGGTGTCTCATTCCGCTCATTCATCTGCATTCCGTTAGGGGCATGCCATTGTCTGACGGAAGGGTTTTGCTCTCTCATTTTCCCTCATGTTTGTACCTGCTGGGTTGGTTGAAATTTCTCAAAATTCATCAAAGTTCAGTTCATGTCATTTACAGTCATAAATGGTTATTTTGGTCAAAAGAGTCATTTTAGTTTCTAGGTCTAGGGTTTCAATCTTTAGAAATGTTAAATAATGCCCGCAGGCCAGGAGGTTGTTTTCAACAAGTTTTCAGTTCAAGATTTACATCGTCAAAAATGCTCGAGGATGTTTCTTCTTCAAAACTCTGTTTTGAAGAAGAAATTGTCAAAATTGTTTTGTAATAAATATGTATTTTTCCACCATGAAGTTCTTCACATGCAAACTCTGGTTTTCCTTTGCCAAGTTTCGATGCCAACATCCCTGCAAAAAATCAACCAATTTCATCATTCTAGCTCCAGAAAGTCAGTGAGGAAACAAAAGACAAAGTTGTATTTAATGAAAAAATGCCAAAGTCAAAAACATTACAAAATGGGTTTTGAAGAAGAAAAGATTAAAACCATGTCTATATGAGATATTTCCCAAGATTATTAATTCATTTGCAACAAGAGTTATTGAGAAAATATCTAAGAGAAAGTCAAGTTTGAAGTTGAAGAGCGAAACTGCGTTTTAGAAGGCCGACTGTGTGTGTTGAAGACAGCGCGGCGCATTGGGACAGGCCGCGGCGCACCCACTGAGCGCGGCGCACATGTTCGATAGGCTTAAAAATCATCATTGTTGCTCCAAATTCAAACGATTTCAAACTTGTTGCCTCCAAGTAAGTTGTGTGTGTTTACTATCTGAGTTTAATTCCTGTTGGGTGTCATTTGAAGGAGGTGTTCAAAGAGTTTAATCGGTGCAAGAATAAACCCTATACCCATATTGCAATCTGATCCCAAGGGTTTGTAAAGAGGTGTTTGGTGCTTAAAATCTCATTCCATTTTCATGTGAGCTCTTGTCATTGTTATCATTGTTATCACTGCTAGTACTGTCACACTATTGTATCACGATCCTTTCTCCTATATCTGTTGTCCCATATCCCTTATACCCTTTTTTTTGCCCATGTGTTAACCCCCAAACCCTATCACTTGCCATCATCTCCCTCCCTTCCTGTCATTGGTGAAATCATAATTTCCAAAGCATTCAAAGGCTGTCTCTATTGCCTAATCATACCCCCATCACTATCAATTTTTCCTATATCACTTGTAAATTGTCCAAATCCCTAAGTCCCTCAAACAGTGACTGTCCTCACACTTAAATTCATTTGACAGTCTATTGTATTCCTTATGAAATTTCTCGACAGCACCTTATTGTATATGTGGCACACTTGGTCTTGACAAACAAACTCTTGTTTTCACCATATATTTATCATCACCTATTTGTCAAACACCTTGTTTTCAGCACCATGTCAGAGACAAATTCATCATATGAGCAGGGATATGAGCAGGACATTGATTCAACCGCAGAGCTAAATGTACCGAGGAGATCTCATAAAAGTGGTAGGCACGTCAGGGAGGAGCCCACTTCTTTGGCTCAATTGCAGGCATGCCCACTTGCAATGACATGCTTTCAACAACATTCATGTTTTTGGTATTACGAGATGATATCTCAGATTCAACACCATCCAGAGTTAGTTCGCTTATTTGTCCTACATTTGCGTGATGGTCATGTAAATCTTGCTGGAGTGAACTTCACTTTGACACCAGAGACCATTTCTGAGGCGACCGGGATATCGAACATTGGTGAGGAGTGGAATAAGAGAAAGCAGCTGGATAGAGCATATTATGAACATTACATCAGGCCTGGATATTTGAGGCAGTTGAGCAGGGTATTCCTGTTTCGGTTTCTGAAGGAGTCCTATGCGCCATTAATGAAACTCATCATTAGATACTTTAGCTGTGAGGGTAGATTATCGCGCCTTTATGCATATCATATCAGACTTTTGATGCATTTCACGAGAGTGCGAATGATGGATATTCCATACTTCATGTGCCAAAACATAGAGCGGATGAATACCATTGTGTAGAAGAAGACTCCAGAGCAGCAACACAATAGCATTTATCATTATGCGCTCATCAAAATCATTGTGGTACATCAGCTTGGTTTGCAGGGCATCACATGGGATGAGTTCATTTCCCAGGACTTCTTTGCAACCCCCCAGCCTCCTCCCGAGATTGTTCATGATGAGGCAGAGCCTTCACATCAGTTTGAGGTTCCTGGGACTAAGCCTGTCAATGCTCCAGTGTGTGTGACATATCAGAGAAGCCACAGAGCCTTATTCACAGCAGCACGACGAGTACTATCTCCACTAGGGGTGGAAGGGGTCTTGTTACCTTCATCAGCAGCGCGAGTACTATCTCCACATGGCGTGGAAGGGGTCTTGCCTTCTACATCAGCACAGGTATAGGACAGAGGCAAGAAGCCTATGCACGATGAGGGCCCTTCAGGAGGCCAAGACACTGAGTTTACACTCATCGATTTTGATTTGAGCTCTCCTAGCTCAAGGATGAGAGAGACCATCCAGGAACAAAAAGATGAGATTGACACTTTGACCGT
Source organism: Pinus albicaulis (assembly GCA_034641835.2). Lineage (NCBI taxonomy): Eukaryota > Viridiplantae > Streptophyta > Pinopsida > Pinales > Pinaceae > Pinus > Pinus albicaulis. The sequence continues at coordinate 454,557,453 of CM076574.1, read as the reverse complement.
GAAGTTGCAGAGAGCTCAGTGGGTTATATATTACTTGGAGCAGGGGAATAAACAATTGGAGGATCAGCACACACTCATGGAGCTGCAGAGAATCCGTGAAGACCGTGAATTGGCCCGGAAGAGACCAGGTGACATGACACCATTTGAGAGAGAGACTTGCCTTACGAACGTCAAAATTCATCTGGAGAAGCTCTTGGCGAAGGAAAATAGGGACAAAGACATGCTCAGACATATGAAAAACCACTATTGGGCCTGCACACACGTTTGCAGAGCGAAAATGAAGATCTTGAAGGCGAGGTTGAGAAAAGCGCTAAAACATCGGAAAAGGCCTGATCCACTCCGAATCTTGGTCGAAGCTTCCTTGGCTGAGCATGAGACATGATGGGAGACCTTCACTCCAAATTTCAGCAAATTTGGAGAAGATTTTGTCATTTTTGAAAATTTTGGTTGCAAAACAGGTTTTTCCGCCCGATGCGCGCTTATGATTGGGACATCTTCTGGAGGAAAAATTTGCATTTTTGGGTTTTTCATGATATATTATGTATGTTCAGGAATGGCCGAAGCATTTCATCAAATTCTGGGCTGCCTAAAGGGCCAAAAACACCTTGAAAATAGCCTTTCTGCCACTTTTTGCACCAGCAGGAACCAGTCTTGGGCGATTGTAGTTTTGAAGAGGAAAATGACATCCAAATTGAAAAATTCCACCTGGGTTGGATAGCAAACATCCAGGGCTTTCCAACGAGCTTTCATCAGCTCAATTTTGACTTTGGGAAGTGCCTCACAATCACCTCCAAAGTGGCGTGACGCATTGAGTTTTTGAGCGCGGCGCATAGAGAAATTTTGCCTCATTTTCACTCTTCAGCTCAGAAATTCGCCCAGTTTTGACTAGTTTTACTTTTTCATGTGATGATTGACCTACCATGATGTAATTTGACGACTATGATGTAAATTTGGCATGTTTTTACTTTTTCTAGAGGATTCATTCACTAAAAAGTGAAAATTAAGTGAACGGATCAGTTTCCTAGCATATAGAGGCAAGTTGTTTGGCTGCCTAGATTTTAGCTCCATGTTTAGAATTGGTTGAAACAGCTCCTAGAAGGATGAGCTCGACCCCTAGAGGCAGGGGATGGGGTTAGGATGGTCTATATATTGTATTTTCTGAGACATTTTCAGGGTTGGATACTTGGGAAAATTTTGGCACCTCATTGTACATTCATTTCAGATTTTTGGCAAAGGAAAGACCAGAGTTTTGCAGCACTTATTGGGATCCTTGTGGCTTCTGAGTTTTGATGATGTTTCTCTTCATGTTATTGTAAGTTTCATTAATGTTATATGTATTCCATTTCCCTTCTCTTTGCTTCTAAATTAAACAAATGAGTATTTGAGGTAGAATTCATTGATTTGCTGGTGCTCTGCCCTAAGCTTTTGTTTAGTTCTACGTGTTTTTCGTCAGTTTGAAGAGGATCCTTGCACTCTCTTGCCCTCTTCAGCTCCTCAGCAGTCTTTTCCATCCATTCATTTGATCTAAGACATCAAATTCATTGCCTACCCTGCCCCAACTTGAACTCTGCAAGAATTTGGCCTCATCCCCAAGCCCAAAATTATTTTTCCATTTTTCCAAACAAAAACCCCTAAAAATCAAAATCAAACCCTCCTATTTGTTTATATAGCCTAAGATCAGTTGTTGTTTTAGTCATCTCAAGGCCTTTTGAATATTTTCATTGAGATTGACCCAAAGAGAGCCCTCTCCTGTCCTCGTAGGGCTAGCTACGAGGCTGAGCGTGGTTTGGTGTTGTCCTTTTTCTGCCTTACTTCAGCCTGAGGTCTATTTGGGAACTAACATAGTGGCGACCATACTGGGGAAGAAAATGGTTTGCTTGTTGATTTTATTTGTTTCATAAGTTACAGACGGAGCCTGAAGTCATGCCATGTAGCTTTCGAAATTCTTTTGCTTTGCATTAGTGGAAGTAGATAAACGCTGCTTTAGTCAATCTCTGGTCTAGCTTGTAAATTTGACACTTGACTTGCAAATTGCCCCAGTACGTGTATCAAGTTCAAATCTGATCATTGATGGTGGACAATGATCAGACATATGAAGGCTGAAACATAGTGGTGACCATACTGGGGAAGAAAATGGTTTGTTTGTTGATGTTATTTGTTTCATAAGTTACAGATGGAGCCTGAAGTCACGCCAGGTAGCTTTCGAAACGCTTTTTCTTTGCATTAGCGGAAGTAGATAAACGATGCTTCAGTCAATCTCCGGTTTATCTTGTGAACGTGACATTTGACTTGTGAATTACCCCAGTATATTACATCGTTCTGGACTTTTGGGTGATTGAGTCTAGAATTTGATAGGCTGAATAGATCATTTTTTCCTTTGATTTTTGAATAGATCAAACACACTGGCTTCTAGAAGACATACTAGATCAAATCCCAATCCTGATCTACCTCTAGTGTATGAGAATCCCAACCTGATTTCAAGAATCTTCCGTCGTGAAATTCCCATGATCCCTTTGTTGAAATCTCATTCATGCCCAACTGTATTTGAGTTCCTTGAAGATATTGAGTTTGATGATCAGTTCGAGTTATCCTTGTTTGAAACTAAATCTGAAAGTGCTACTGGTTCTACCGTCATAAATCCCGAGTTTATCAAGTATCTTGAGGTTGAAAAAGCTAATAGATCCATTGATAATTACATCCTGAATCTTCAAAACTCCATTGTGGAAAATAATATTCCTAAGTTTATCGAGTCCGCTTCTAAAACTCTTGGTCCATCAATAGTTACTTCTGATTCACAAGTTCACGTTGAGCCTTCTTTTATTCCTACCATTCCCGTGCAACCATCGATATCTGATCAGCAATTAGGAGTAGTTCCTCCTCCATCTCCACCACATACACCTCGCACACCTACTGCTCCTACTCCACCCGTTTCTCCAAGACAGATCATAAATCCACCAAGAGCAATGGATGCTAGATTCGCACCTCTTGTTTTGCCAGCAAACTTGGATCCCATGCCCGTTGATTATCAGAGTAAAATTCCTTTGTTTGATGGTACTCCTCAAAGTGTTCCCGCTCAGCAACATATTGATAGAATGACAGACTTTTTTGACCTCCATGAAATTGATGAAGAGAATGTCTCCATGAGATTGTTTGTGCAAACTTTTGGAGGTGAGGTACGCAAGTGGTTCAGAGCTTTGCAGCCCAGAAGTATTAATACATTAGAAGAGCTTCAGAGACAGTTTCTAGATCGGTGGGAAATGAAGAAAGATCCACTTCAAATCACTTCTGAGTATACCAAGATCAAGCGCAATCCGGGTGAGTCCGTCCAAGACTATATTATCAGATTTAATGCGGTTTATAATGCAATCCCTGATGATTTGAGGCCCTCTAGGAAATCAGCTTTGTTAAAATTCCCAGATGGTTTTGATCCGAAGATGGCCTATTCATTACGAGATAGAGATCCGCCTACTTTAGAGGACATGCAGAAGATTTCCATGAGTGTTGAGGCAAATTTGAAAGAAAAGAGAGCTAGATTGAAAGCAGAGAAGAAAGTTGTGATAAAGGAAGAAGCTTCTATATTTACAGATCAGATACTTCTCAAAGTGAAAAATATGTTTGAAAGGTTCACTCTTGATAAGCCCGAACCTCAAGTTTGAAATCCCAACTTCCGTGGTCAGCAGCAGCCACAATTTAGGATTAAGCAACGAGAACAACGAGCACAGGAACTAGCAGTCCAACAGCAAGTAAAGACACCTCTTCAGCAGAATTTTGTTGGTTAGGATTTAGATGATGAAGATGATGTAGTGGGGGAGGAAAATAATTTCTTTGCTCCTGATGATTTGCCCATTTATATCACCGAAGATGAAGAGTAAGCAGAAAGTTCAGCGGTACAAAGAGATGAGGATTTTATCCTGGCTAATGATGCGGCTCTTGAGGAAGAGTTGGATGAGTATCAGAGAGGATATATGAATGCATTGTCAGCCCAGAAGAAGCAATATTCTCTTAGAAACAGAGATGTACCAGTCAATCCAATTCAGAAGAGAAAGGAAGTTTCAGCACCTAAAAACGATTCACCTGTTGCACAAAAGAAAGCAAAAGAGATAGTTGATCCCGCTGCCACTAAGTCACCATCAGCAGAAAAATCAAATTAGCTAATTACATCGAGGGAGAAGGTTGAAAAGAAATATTTTATAGCCAAAGAGATCAAAAAGACTTCATCCTTTAGTTTGGAGAATGAGATTTCAAAATTAAAGGTATCCATTCCCTTTACTGAACTAATGAGGAATAGCAGTTATAAAGGTCAAGTTTCTAGAATTTTGAATTTCGATCCCATGTCTGATATGGTGAATATTGAATATGATCAACTGGAACTGATATTTGGACCAACTTTAGATGGTGAGTCTCCGGATAGCGAAGTGCCTCCTTTTTATATCAGTCTTCGATTGCATGAGTTTTTATTGCATAATGCTATGTTCGATTCCGGTGCTTCCCATAACATTATACCGAAAGAAATCATGGAGAAGTTGGGTTTAGACATTACCAGGAAGTACCATGATATTTATTCATTTGATTCTAGCAGAGTGAGATGTATTGGGCTCATTAAAGACTTGGTTGTAAGTTTGGATCAGATTCCTACAAAGAATGTTTTGATGGACGTTGTTGTAGCAGACATTCCTCCCAGATTTGGTATGTTGCTTTCCAGATCTTAGGGAGAAAAATTGAAAGGGACATTACAATTAGATTTCTCCTATGCGACGATTCCCGTGTTTGGCCAAATGAGAAAGTTGTACCTGGAACAAAAAATGAAGTATATGATTACAACTAAGGAGAAACCGGTCAATCATCCGATTAATTATGTACATATAGATTTAGAGTCTTTTGTTTTTTTTTCCGATAGTTTCAATGATGTAGATAGTCAGTTAGTTCAAGCAGAAGATATTCTAGAGATTAACGAGAATTTCAGAGAAGTTTTACAGAAGGAAAGGCAGCTACCGGAAAGCACAACTGAGAAATCAGCTAAAGATAGTGGACAACAAGCAGAAAAAACAGAGCTAGCACAATTTCAGCACTTAGAGGATGATGAAGAGGGTTTATGGACCATGGATTTTGATGGTGCAGTTAGAAATGATGGTGCTGGGATTGGTATTTGGGTATGCAGTCCTTTTTCCGCTCCTAACAAGGTACCGAGCAATGTACGGGTATGTTCTTACAAATTAGCATTTGATTGTTCAAACAATGAGGCTGAGTATGAAGCTCTGATTGCTGGCCTAAAGATTCTTAGAAAGCTGAATGCTAAGAGAATTGCAGTCTATGGCGACTCCAAACTGGTGATTAAGTAGGTAAAGGGAGAATATCAAATGAAACATCCCCGGATGCGGGCTTACCGGAACGCTGTCCTTGATATTTTGAAGCACTTTTCAGATTATACCTTGACTTGTATTCCTCGCATTCAAAATGGAATTGCAGATGCACTTGCTAAGGTAGCAAGTAACTTGAAGATCCCAATGAATTCAAGTAATAAGTTCGAAATCCATGTGAAGCACCGTCCTACCGTGCTGGATAATCAAAGATGTTGGCAATTTTTCCAAGATGATAATGAGATTAATGATTTTCTGCAAAGTAAAGGTAAGTTCAAAGATACCTCAATCGATGTAGAATATGATGATGGTGATGATGTTCAAGTAAATCAAATGGAAGTGTTATAGCTGAAAGATAACATTATTCCTAAAGGTTTGATACCTTTAGAAGAGCTCTTCGATCAGGATGATGTGGCCAAGAAACCAACTTTACGACCGACTGAAAAAGGAGTTGAGGATGTAAATATTGGGACAGCTGAAGACCCCAAAATGGTGACGTTATCCAAATCATTGCCACCGGAGGTAAAAGCCAAATATGTGAGTTTGTTGTCTTCATTTTTTGATGCTTTCGCTTGGGATTACTCAGATTTAAAGACGTATGACACCAATATAATCCAACATACTATCCCAATTAAGCCTAATCAGAAGCCTTTCAGACAAAAGCTAAGAAGAATCAATCTGAAGTTGCTGCCATCGATTGAGAAGGAGGTAAACAGGTTGTACAAAGCAGGAATCATTGTTCCCATCAGATTTCCTGATTGGATTTCCAATTTAGTGCCAGTGCAGAAAAAGACAGGTGAGATCCGGTTGTGTATTGATTTCAGAAATTTGAACAAGGTATCATTGAAGGACAATTATCCGTTGCCTAAGATGGATCATATATTGCAACGAGTAGTGGGTGCATCTCGGATGTCACTACTCGACGGTTATTCTAGATATAACCAAATTTTGGTTCATGAGGACGACCGTGACAAAACAACGTTCACCACTCCGTGGGGGACATTCCACTATGCCAAGATGCCATTTGGTTTGAAGAATGCTGGTGCAAATTTCCAGCGGGCGATGGACATGGATTTTGTGAATGAAAAAGATGTTTTCCTTGTTATATACCTTGATGATTTGACGGTTTTTTCCAATTTCGATGAAGAGCATATGTATCACTTGAAAGTTGTTTTTCAAAAGCGCAGAAAATATGATGTCTCGCTTAATCCTAAAAAGAGCTTGTTCGCCATGGATGAAGGTAAATTACTTGGTCACATTATTTCCAAAGATGGCATTCGTATTGATCCAGCACGTGTTGAAGCAATCCAACAAATTGACCCTCCCAGGAACAAGAAAGAGATTCAGTCTTTTAATGGTAAGATGAACTTTTGCATCGTTTTGTCCCTAACCTTGCTGAACACTTAAGAGAAATAACAAATATGCTGAAAAAGGACAGCCAAGTGAAGTGGACTGAAGATGCGGTAAAATCCTTTAATTTAGTGAAGTTGGCACTATCTTCAGCTCCAGTGTTAATCGACGCAGATTACACCCAAGATTTTATTTTGTTTTCCTTTGCTTCAGAACATACCATGGCAGCCGCGTTAATGCAGAAAAGAGATGGACATGAGAAGCCCATAGCATTTTTTAGTTGAACTATTAGAGACGCAGCCTTGAAATACAACATAATTGAGAAACAAGCTCTGGCACTGGTAAAGGCATTGAAGGATTTTCGGGTATACATTTTTCATTCCCATATTTTAGCTTATGTTCCTAACACTGCCGTGAAAGATGTTTTAGTACAGACTGATTCGGAAGGAAGACGTGGCAAGTGGATTGCAGCTTTGTTGGAATATGATGTGGAAATAAAGCCACGAAACTTATCAAGGGACAGGGGCTGGCAAAACTTATGGCTGAATCGAATTTGCATGCGCTAGACATAAATCTGATTGCTGCTATGTCTAATGAAGATGAGGAGAATTCGCCACTTCATGTATCGGAAATGTTTGTTGCTTCCCCATGGTATTTAGATATCGTCTATGTTCTTCAAAATTTGTCATCATCTCCCGGCATGACTAGAAACAAAGGTAGAACTTTGAAAATGAAGGCTGCAAAATTTTGTATTTTGAATTCTGCACTTTATTGGAAAGATCCGGGTGGTGTGTTATTTAATTGTTTGGTGGAGGAAGAAGCAAAGAAGGTAATGGAAGATTTTCACAAAGGTGACTGCGGGGGTCATCATTTTTGGAAGACAACTGCCAATAATATTTTGAGAGCAGTGTACTATTGGCCGACATTGTTTGCTGATGTATATAAGACAGTCAAAGGCTGCCATGAGTGCCAGATTTTCGAAGGAAGACAAAAATTACAGCCATTGCCACTCAAGCCTATTGAGGTAAGTGCCCCCTTACAGCAGTGGGGTTTGGATTTCATTGGGGAAATCCATCCTCCTTCCTTAGGACAGCATAGATGGATCCTAACAGCCACTGATTACTTTACGAAATGGATCGAAGCAGTTCCCACAAGACAAGCCACCGATCTGGTAATTATTTCTTTCCTTGAGAACAAAATTTTGTCTCGTTTTGGTTGCCCGAGTAAATTGATCACAGATAATGCAGCGGCTTTTAAATCAAGAAAGATGATTGAGTTTTGTGCAAAGTATAAAATCATTTTGGGGCATTCAACCACCTATCATCCGCAAGGTAACGGTTTGGCGGAATCTTCCAATAAGTCTCTAGTCAATATCATTAAGAAGTTGCTGGACATCAATAAGAAGAGTTGACATAAGAAGCTGGTAAATGCGCTATGGGCTGATCGGGTAAGTCAAAAGAAGTCCATTGGTATGTCCCCCTTCGAGTTAGTTTATGGAGTAGATACAGTCTTTCCTAATTCACTTGCTGTTCTGGTGGTCAAGCTTCTTCAGGAAGCTGGTAGTGAAGAAAGCCATATGCAGAGAAGGATAAATCAAATGATTCATTTGCAGCAAACGAGAGAAGAGGTCTTCCAGAACACATTTAAGTCGCAGGAGAGAATCAAAAAGATCTATGACAGGAAAGTGAAGGTGGATAAATTCTAGTTGGAGGAAGTGGTATTGAAGTGGGATGCTAGGAATGAGGACAAAGGAAAACATGATAGGTTTGAAAACCTCTGGAAAGGTCCATTCAAGATTGCAGCATATCGAGGTCAGAACGCCTTTCTTTTGAAGGAGATGAACGGTGAAGACTGTCTGGGAGGGCCGATCAATGGTCTGCTGCTCAAGTGGTACCATTTCTAAGATGTTTTTTGCCGATCACATTGTCATTGTACATATCATGTATTTCAATTTCATTGTAAGTGTGCACTGTAGTATTTTCTTCAGTCTGGGGCCCGAAGTGAAGGCTATAATTCTGAAGAAAGATTTCAGTTTTGGTTTGAGCCTGTTTAGTCGGTTTGGTTCAGTCATTTTTATTTAAAAAGTTGAGTCAGTTTAAGTTAAATTTTCAGTCAAATAAATTCAGTCAAAGGTCTTGAGTTGTTTTGTCAAAATAATAGACTGCATAGCCCAATGGACGAAGGCACTGGTCTGCTCTCCCAAAGATCTGCCATTCTTGGCACCTCCAAGGAGCTACCATCCCCATTGGAGCCAATGTTAGAGTCGGTCTTTACATCCCTTCATCAGAGATCATTCCTCTTTTTGCACTTCATTGTTTAGGTGTCTCATTCCACTCATTCATCTGCATTCCGTTAGGGGCATGCCATTGTCTGAGGGAAGGGTTTTGTTCTCTCATTTTCCCTCATGTTTGTCTTTGCTGGGTTGGTTAAAATTTCTCAAAATTCATCAAAGTTCAGTTCATGTCATTTACAGTCATAAATGGTTATTTTGGTCAAAAGAGTCATTTTAGTTTCTAGGTCTAGGGTTTAAATCTTTAGAAATGTTAAATAATGCCCGCAGGCCAGGAGGTTGTTTTCAACAAGTTTTCAGTTCAAGATTTACATCGTCAAAAATGCTCGAGGATGTTTCTTCTTCAAAAATCTGTTTCTTTTTGTAATAAATATGTATTTTTCCACCATGAAGTTCTTCACATGCAAACTCTAGTTTTCCTTTGCCAAGTTTCGATGCCAACATCCCTGCAAAAAATCAACCAATTTCATCATTCTAGCTCCAGAAAGTCAGTGAGGAAACAAAAGACAAAGTTGTATTTAATGAAAAAATGCCAAAGTTAAAACATTACAAAATGGGTTTTGAAGAAGAAAAGATTAAAACCATGTCTATATGAGATATTTCCCAAGATTATTAATTCATTTGCAACAAGAGTTATTGAGAAAATCTCCAAGAGAAAGTCAAGTTTGAAGTTGAAGAGCGAAACTGCATTTTAGAAGGCTGACTGTGTGTGTTGAAGACAGTGCGGCGCATTGGGACAGGCCGCGGTGCACCCACTGAGCGTGGCGCATTGGGCTTGCTCGCGGCGCACAGGTTCGATAGGCTTAAAAATCATCATTGTTGCTCCAAATTCAAACGATTTGAAACTTGTTGCCTCCAAGTAAGTTGTGTGTGCTTGCTATCTGAGTTTAATTCCTGTTGGGTGTCATTTGAAGGAGATGTTCAAAGAGTTTAATTGGTGCAAGAATAAACCCTATACCCATATTGCAATCTGCTCCCAAGGGTTTGCAAAGAGGTGTTTGGTGCTTAAACTCTCATTCCATTTTCATGTGAGCTCTTGTCATTGTTATCATTGTTATCACTGCTAGTACTGTCACACTATTGTATCACGATCCTTTCTCCTATATCTGTTGTCCCATATCCCTTATACCCTTTTTTTTTCCCATGTGTTAACCCCCAAAACCTATCATTTGCCATCATCTCCCTCCCTTCCTATCATTGGTGAAATCCTAATTTCCAAAGCATTCAAAGGCTGTCTCTATTACCTAATCATACCCCCATCACTATCACTTTTTCCTATATTACTTGTAAATTGTACAAATCCCTAAGTCCCTCAAACAGTGACTGTCCTCACACTTAAATTCATTTGACAGTCTATTGTATTCCTTATGACATTTCTCCACAGCACCTTATTGTATATGTGGCACACTTGGTCTTGACAAACAAACTCTTGTTTTCACCATATATTTATCATCACCTATTTTTCAAACACCTTGTTTTCAGCACCATGTCAGAGACAAATTCATCATATGAGCAGGGATATGAGCAGGACAGTGATTCAACCGCAGAGCTAAATGTACCGAGGAGATCTCATAAAAGTGGCAGGCACGTCAGGGAGGAGCCCACTTCTTTGGCTCAATTGCAGGCCTGCCCGATTGCAATGACATGCTTTCAGCAACATTCATGTTTTCGGTATTGCGAGATGATATCTCAGATTCAGCACCTTCCAGAGTTAGTTCGTTTATTTGTCCTACATTTGCGTGATGGTCATGTAAATATTGCTGGAGTGAACTTCACTTTGACACTAGAGACCATTTCTGAGGCGACCGGGATACCGAACATTGGTGAGGAGTGGAATAAGAGACAGCAGCGAGATAGAGCATATTATGAACCTTACATCAGGCCTGGATATTTGAGGCAGTTGAGCAGGGTATTCCCATTTCGGTTTCTGAAGGAGTCCTATGCGCCATTAATGAAACTCATCATTAGATACTTTAGCTGTGAGGGTATATTCTCGCGCCTTTATGCATATCATATCAAACTTTTGATGCATTTCACGAGAGTGTGAATGATGAATATTCCATACTTCATGTGCCAAAACATAGAGCAGATGACTACCCTTGTGCAGAAGAAGACTCCAGAGCAGCAACACAACACCATTTATCATTATGTGCCCATCAAAATCATTGTGGTACATCAGCTTGGTTTGGAGGGCATCACATGGGATGAGTTCATTTCCCGGGACTTCTTTGCAGCCCCCTAGCCTCCTCCCAAGATTTTTCATGATGAGGCAGAGCCTTCACATCAGTTCAAGGTTCCTGAGACTGAGCCTATTAGTGCTCCAGTGTGTGTGACATATCGGAAAGGCCACAGAGCCTTATTCGCAGCAGCACGATGAGTACTATCTCCACCAGGGGTGGAAGGGGTCTCGTTACCTTCATCAGCAGCGCGAGTACTATCTCCACATGCCGTGAAAGGGGTCTCGCCTTCTACATCAGCACAGGTATAGGACAGAGGCAAGAAGCCTATGCATGATGAGGGCCCTTCAGGAGGCCAAGACACTGAGTTTACACTCATCGATGTTGATTTGAGCTCTCCTAGCTGAAGGATGAGAGAGACCATCCAGGAACAAAAAGATGAGATTGACACTTTGACCGTGAAGTTGCAGAGAGCTTAGTGGGTTATATATTACTTGGAGTAGTGGAATAAACAACTGGAGGATCAGCACACACTCATGGAGCTGTAGAGAATCCGTGAAGACCGTGAATTGGCCCGAAAGAGACCAGGTGACATGACACCATTTGAGCGAGAGACTTGCCTTACGCACGTCAAAATTCATCTAGAGAAGCTCTTGGTGAAGGCCAATAGGGACAAAGACATGCTCAGAGATATGAAAAGCCACTATTGGGCCCGCACACACGTTTGCAGAGCGAAAATGAAGATCTTGAAGGCGAGGTTGAGAAAAGCGCTAAAACATCGGAAAAGGTCGGATCCACTCCGAATATTGGCCAAAGCTTCCTTGGCTGAGAATGAGACATGATGGGAGACCTGCACTCCAAATTTCAGCAAATTTGGAGAAGATTTTGTCATTTTTGAAAATTTTGGTTGCAAAACAGGTTTTTCCGCCCGACGTGTCGCGCCACCCGACGCGCGCTTATGATTGGGACATCTTCTGGAGGAAAACTTTGAATTTTTCAGTTTTTCGTGATATATTATGTATGTTCAGGAATGGCTGAAGCATTTCATCAAATTCTGGGCTGCCTAAAGGGGCAAAAACACCTTTAAAATGGCCTTTCTGCCACTTTTTGCACCAGCAGGAACCAGTCTTGGGAGATTGCAGTTTTGAAGGGGCAAATGAAATCCAAATTGAAAAATTCCACTTGGGTTGGATAGCAGACATCCATGGTTTTCCAACAAGCTATTATGAGCTCAATTTTGACTTCGGGAAGTGCCTCAAAATCACCTGCAAAGTGGCACGATGCATTGAGTTTTTGAGCACAGCGCATAGAGAAATTTTGCCTCATTTTCACTCTTCAGCTCAGAAATTCGCCCAGTTTTGACTAGTTTTACTTTTTCATGTGATGATTGACCTACCATGATGTAATTTGATGACTATGATGTAAATTTTGCATGTTTTTACTTGTTCTAGAGGATTCATTCACTAAAAAGTGAAAATTAAGTGAATGGATCAATTTCCTAGCATATAGAGGCAAGTTGTTTAGCTGCCTAGATTTTAGCTCCATGTTTAGAATTGGTTGAAACAAATCCTAGAAGGATGAGCTCGACCCCTAGAGGCATGGTATGGGGTTAGGATGGTCTATATATTGTAGTTTTTGAGACATTTTCAGGGTTGGATGCTTGGGAAAATTTTGGCACTTCATTGTACATTCATTTCAGATTTTTGGCAAAGGAAAGACCAGAGTTTTGTAGCACTTGCTGGGATCCTTGTGGCTTCTGAGTTTTGATGATGTTTCTCTCCATGTTATTGTAAGTTTCATTACTGTTATATGTATGCCATTTCCCTTCTCTTTGCTTCTAAATTAAAAAAATGAGTATTTGAGGTAGAATTCATTGATTTGATGGTGCTCTGCCCTAAGCTTTTGTTTAGTTCTATGTGTTTTTCGTCAGTTTGAAGAGGATCCTTGCACTCTCTTTCCCTCTTCATCTCCTCAGAAGTATTTTCCATCCATTCATTTGATCTAAGACATCAAAGTCATTGCCTACCCTGCCCCAACTTGAACTCTGCAAGAATTTGGCCTCATCCCCAAGCCCAAAATTGTTTTTCCCTTTTTCCAAACAAAAACCGCTAAAAATCAAAATCAAACCCTCCTATTTGTTTATCTAGCCTAAGATCAATTGTTGTTTTAGTCACCTCAAGGCCTTTTGAATATTTTCATTGAGATTGACCCGGAGAGAGCCCTCTCCTGTCCTCGTAGGGCTAGCTACGAGGCTGAGCGTGGTTTGGTGTTGTCCTTTTTCTGCCTTACTTCAGCCTAAGGTGGATTTGGGAACTAACATAGTGGAAACCATACTGGGGAAGAAAATGGTTTACTTGTTGATTTTATTTGTTTCATAAGTTACAGACGGAGCCTGAAGTCACGCCAGGTAGCTTTCGAAACGCTTTTGCTTTGCATTAGCGGAAGTAGATAAACGCTGCTTTAGTCAATCTCTGGTCTAGCTTGTAAAAATGACACTTGACTTGCAAATTTCCCCAGTACGTGTATCAAGTTCAGATCTGATCATTGATGGTGGACAATGATCAGACATATGAATGCGGAAACATAGTGGCGACCATACTGGGGAAGAAAATGGTTTGTTTGTTGATTTTATTTATTTCATAAGTTATAGACGGAGCCTGAAGTCATGCCAGGTAGCTTTCGAAACGCTTTTGCTTTGCATTAGCGGAAGTAGATAAACGCTGCTTCAGTCAATCTCCGGTTTAGCTTGTGAACGTGACATTTGACTTGTGAATTACCCCAGTATATTACATCGTTATGGACTTTTGGGTGATTGAGTCTAGAATTTGATAGGCTGCATAGATCGTTTTGTCCTTTGATTTTTGAATAGATCAAACACACTGGCTTCTAGAAGACATACTAGATCAAATCCCAATCCTGATCCGCCTCCAGTGTATGAGAATCCCAATCTGATTTCAAGAATCTTCTGTTGTGAAAGTCCCGTGATCCCTTTGTTGAAATATCATTCATGCTTGACTGTATTTGAGTACATCGAAGATATTGAGTTTGATGATCAGTTCGAGTTGTCCTTGTTTGAAACTAAATCTGAAAGTGCTACTGGTTCTACCGTCATAAATCCTGATTTTATCAAATATCTTGAGGTTGAACAAGCTAATAGATCCATTGATAATTACATCCTGAACCTTCAGAACTCTATTGTGGCAACGAACATCCCTGAATTTATATAATCCGCATCTGAAACTCTTGGTCTGTCAGTAATTACATCTGATTCACAAGTTCACGTTGAACCTTCTTTCATTCCTACCATTCCTGTGCAACCATCGATATTTGATTAGAAATCAGCAGTAGTTCCTCCTCCATCTCCACCACATATGCCTCATACACCTACTGCTCCTACTCCACCCGTTTCTCCAAGACAGATTATAAATCCACCAAGAGCAATGGCTGCTAGATTCGCACCTCTCGTTTTGCCAGCAAACTTGGATCCTATGCCCATTGATTATCAGAGTAAAATTCCTTTGTTTGATGGAATGCCTCAAAGTGTGCCCTCTCAACAACATATTGATAGAATGACAGACTTTTTTGATCTCCATCAAATTGATGAAGAGAATGTCTCCATGAGATTGTTTGTGTAAACTTTTGGAGGTGAGGTATGCAAGTGGTTCAAAGCTTTGCAGCCCAGAAGTATTAATACATTAGAAGAGCTTCAGAGACAGTTTCTAGATCGGTGGGAGATGAAGAAAGATCCACTTCAAATAAATTTTGAGTATACTAAGATCAAGCGCAATCCTGGTGAGTCCGTCCAAGACTATATTATCAGATTTAATGCGGTTTATAATGCTATTCCTGATGATTTGAGGCCTTCTAAGAAATCATCTTTGCTTAAGTTCCTGGATGGTTTTGATCTGGAGTTGGCCTATTCATTACGATATAGAGATACGCCTACTTTAGAGGACATGCAGAAGATTGCCGTGAGTGTTGAGGCAAATGTGAATGACAAAAGAGCTAGATTAAAAGCAGAGAAGAAAGTTGTGATGAAGGAAGAATCTTCTACATCTACAGATCAGATACTTCGCAAGGTGGAAAAAATGTTCGAAAGGTTCACTCTTGATAAGCCCGAACCGCAGATTCGAAATCCCAACTTTCGTGGTTAGCAGCAGCCCCAATTGAGGATTAAACAGTGAGAGCAGCGAGCACAAGAACCAACAGTCCAGCAACAAGTAAAGACACCTCTTCAGCAGAATTTTTTTGGTCAGGATTCAAATGATGAAGATGATGTAGTAGGGGAGGAAAATCATTTCTTTACTCCTGATTATTTTCCCATTTATATCACTGAAGATGATGAGTATGAAGAAATTTTAGCGGTACAAAGAGATGAGGATTTTATCTTGGCTAATGATGCTGCTCTTGAGGAAGAGTCGGATGAGCATCAGAGAGGATATATGAATGCATTGTAAGCCCAGCAGAAGAAATATTCTCTTAGAAACAGATATGTACCAGTCAATCCAATTTAAAAGAGAAAGGAATTTTCAGCACCTAAAAATGATTCACCTGTTGCACAAAAGAAAGCAAAAGAGATAGTTGATCCCACTGCCACCAAGTCATCATCAGCAGAAAAATAAAATCATCCAATTACACCGAGGGAGAAGGTTGAAAAGAAATATGTTCCAGCCAAAGAGATCGAAAAGACTTCAGCCTTTAGTTTAGAGAATGAGATTTCTAAATTAAAGGTATCTATTCCCTTGACTGAACTAATGAAGAACAGCAGCTATAAAGGTCAAGTTTCCAGAATTTTGAATTTCGGTCCCATGTCTGACATGGTGAATATTGAATATGATCAACCGGAGCTGATATTTGGACCAGCTTTAGATGGTGAGTCTCCGGACAGCGAAGTGCCTCCTTTTTATATCAGTCTTCGATTGCATGATTTTGTGTTGCATAATGCCATGTTCGATTCTGGTGCTTCCCATAATCTTATGCCGAAAGAAATCATGGAGAAGTTGGGTTTGGATATTACCAGGAAGTACCATGATCTTTATTCATTTGATTCTAGCAGAGTGAGATGTATTGGGCTCATTAAAGACTTGGTTGTAAGTTTGGATCAGATTCCTACAAAGAATGTTTTGATGGACGTTGTTGTAGCAGACATTCCTCCGAGATTTGGTATGTTGCTTTCCAGATCTTGGGGAGCAAAGTTGAAAGGGACATTACAGTTATATTTCTCCTATGCAACGATTCCCATGTTTGGTGAAATGAGAAAATTGTACCGGGAACAAAAAATGAAGTACATGATCACAACCAAGGAGAAACCGGTTAATCATCCAATTAATTATGTACATACAGATTTAGAGTCTTTTGTTTTGTTTTTTGATAGTTTCAATGATGTAGATAGTTATTTATTTCAAGAAGAAGATATTCCAGAGATTACTGAGAATTTCAGAGAAGTTTTGCAGAAATAAAGGCGAAAACCAGAAAGCACAGTTGAGCAATCAGCCAAAAATAGTGGACAGCAAGCAGAAAAAACAGAGCTAGCACGATTTCAGCACTTAGAAGATGATGAAGAGGGTCTATGGACCATGGATTTTGATGGTGCAGTCAGGAGTGATGGTTCTGGAATTGGTATTTGGGTACGCAGTCCTTTTTCCGCTCCAAACAAGGTACCGAGCAATGTATGGGTATGTTCTTACAAATTAGCATTCGATTGTTCAAACAATGAGGATGAGTATGAAGCTCTGATTGCTGGCCTAAATATTCTTAGAAAGCTGAATTCTAAGAGAATTTCAGTTTATGGAGACTCTGAATTGGTGATTAAGCAAGTAAAGGGAGAATATCAAACAAAACATCCACGGATGCAGGCTTATCAAAATGTTGTCCTTGATATTTTGAAGCAGTTTTCAGATTATACCTTGACTTGTATTCCTCACATTCAAAATGGAATTGCTGATGCACTTGCTAAGGCAGCAAGTAATTTAAAGATCCTAATGAATTCAAGCAATAAGTTCGAAATCCATGTGAAGCACCATCCTACCGTACCGGATAATCAAAGATGTTGGCAAGTTTTCCAAGATGATGATGAGATTAATGATTTTCTACAAAATAAAGGTAAGTTCAAAGATACCTCAATTGATGTAGAATTTGATGATGGTGATGATGTTCAAGTCAATCAAATGGAAGTGTTGCAGCTGAAAGATAACATTATTCCTAAAGGTTTGATACCTTTAGAGGAGCTCTTTGATCAGGACGATGTAGCTAAGAAACCCACCTTACGGTCAACTGAGAAGGGATTTGAAGATGTAAACATCGGAACAACCAAGAATCCAAAGATGGTGAAGTTATCCAAATCATTGCCACCCAAGGTAAAAGCTGAATATGTGAGTTTGTTGTCTTATTTTGCTGATGCTTTTGCGTGGGATTATTCAGATTTAAAGACGTATGATACGAATATAATCCAACACACTATTCCAATCAAGCCTAATTAGAAGAATTTCAGACAAAAGCTAAGAAGAATCAATCCGAAGTTGCTGCCATCGATTGAGAAGGAGGTAAACAGGTTGTACAAAGCAGGAATCATTGTTCCCATCATATTTTCTGATTGGATTTCAAATTTAGTGCCAGTGCGGAAAAGATAGGTGAGATTCGATTGTGTATTGATTTTAGAAATTTGAACAAGGTGTCATTGAAGGACAATTATCCATTTCCTAAGATGGATCATATACTACAGCGAGTAGTTGGTGCCTCTTGCATGTCATTACTCGATGGTTATTCTGGATATAACCAAATTTTGGTTCATGAGGACGACCGTGACAAAACAGCCTTCACCACTCCATGGGGGACATTTCACTATGCCAAGATGCCATTCGGTTTGAAGAATGCTGGGGCAACTTTCCAGTGGGCGATGGATATGGCTTTCGTGAATGAGAAGGATGTTTTTCTTGTTATATACCTTGATGACTTGACGGTATTCTCAAATTCAGATGAAGAGCATATGTATCACTTGAAAGTTGTTTTTCAAAAGTGCAGAAAATATGGTGTCTCGCTTAATCCTAAAAAGACCTTGTTCACCATGGATGAAGGTAAATTACTTGGTCACATTATTTCCAAAGACAACATTCATATTGATCCAGCACGTGTTGAAGCAATTCAGCAAATTGACCCTCCCAAAAACAAGAAGGAGATTCAGT